>PVKP010030008.1:0-28371 GCA_004027715.1 Plecturocebus donacophilus | reverse complement strand
TGGAAAAGAAAACAATTTAATAAAGGACAGACACACTTTGAAAACAGATTGGGCCCGGGGAGGGGGGCGGGCCGGCGGGCGGAGGGCTGGAGCGCGGGCTGGCGAGTGAAGGATCACTGTCCGTCCCAAGGACACCCGCCATAATTAAGCGAGGCTTTCGGCCCCAGAAAGTGCAGATTCAGGTTTTAATACACAAAATTATTTCAGGAGCAGTGAATCGGAAAGTCGTTTGTAATGACCTTCCTGAGAGGCCCGGGCGCGGGCCATGTTGGAGGCTGGGCGGCCGGGCGGCTGAGTTATGGCATATTTGTGTTTTTATAGTGCGGAGGGGAGGGGGTGGGGGGGAGGGGGGAGAAGGTTAAACAGTATTTACAGCTCAGTTGTTTTCAGAGAGGAAAGAGAAATAGAGTTCATGGGGAGATGCGGCGGGCGGGTGAGCCTGGGAGGCCTCTCGGGCAAGCAGGGAGAGGAGGTGGCCTGGGCCGGTCCCCCACCTCGGGCTGCCTTGCCCACGTCCGCCTCCCGGACCCAGAGGAGATGCCGGGAGCCGCCTCCCCCACTCCGTTCTCTGGCGTGGCGCAGCTCGTGGGGCCGTCTAGGTCTGGGGCCTCTCAGGGCAGTCCAGGCTGCGTGGATACCCAGCCAGCCACACCTGCTCCGGTGGAAAGGCAGACAGGGTGTTCCTGCCATTGCCCTAGCCTCGAACCCTCCAGTCACCCGTTTAGACCATGCTGCCCCTTCTGAGCCTGGTGCCGCATCTGGGGTGTGCTCGGCCTTGGGAGTAGCAGCTGAGGACGCGAGGTGACATCACGCCCCGCTGCCGTGGCCCGCAGCTTACAGCCTCCGGCCTCCTTTTCCAGGCTCCACCCCCTGCCAAGTGCCCACCTGGGGCTGGGAAAGGGTCCCTTTGGGTCTGGCAGAGGTGGGGGGTGGCACAGAGAGGGGACCCATCAGACCCCCTCCACTGCCCTCCAGAGCCACTTGCCCGGAGCAGGGCAGCTCAGGCACCCCTAGCCAGCCTGGCCCCAGGAGCCTTAGGTGCCCCCAAAGTCCCCTCCCTCGGGTCTGTCTCTTCTGTCTGTGTTCTGTTACCACGACCACACGCAGCACTCAGATTCTGGCCCGCGCTCTCCGTGTGCATGTGTGCATATAACGGGATTGTACAAACACAGACGCCTGAGTGTGTGTGCGCGCGCAGGCATGCACGCAGTCTGTGCGCCTTTGCTCAGCGTGTGTGTTTTAAATCTCCCCTGGGTGGTAACTCTCTTTTTTCTCCCCTTCCTGTTTGGCTGTGACCTGGGGGAGATTGATAGCCAGCCTGTGCAGTGGATGCTAACAGTTCCCCTGATTTATAGAGTTACTTACGCTAAGTGAGGCCACTTAGACGCGTCTGGATAGTAAACCTTTTAACTGGACTAAAAAAATCATAATAAATAAATAAACAAAGTGGGGCAAGCTAGGGCCCAGTGGCCGAGCACGCCCCCCAGCCAGGGTGGAGCTGTTGAGGGCCTGGGGACCTGGGGAACCCCTGGGGAGGCACAGCTGTTTCTCCCATAGAACTTGGAGGCCCTTCTGTTTGGAGCTGGGGGTCGAATTGGGTGCAAGAGGGAAGGATGCCTCTCTCAGAGGGGACGGGTCCTGGCTGGGGGAAGGATCACCCCTGAACGATCAGGGAAGGAACCGTTCAGAGGGAAATGGGCTGTGACGTAGAGGAGGGGGGGGCCGACGCCTGGGCCTTTCCTGGCCCTTCCTGGCCCTTCCTGGCCTCCAGACCTGCCACTCCTGTGGCACCTGTGACGCCCACTGCAGCGATGGCTTTTGTGATGGCTTTGAGTGTCCCTTCCCGTGTCTGAACTGAGCATCCACGGTGTGGGAACCAGGGCTGTCCGTATGCCCGTGTTAGCCTGAGGAGTCAGCCCAGGGTCTGGTCTGCACACGGTGCTCCGAGAGTGGGTGCTGAAGGGACCCCAGCACAGCACCCCAAAATGGGGCGTGTGGCCTGTCTGCTGCAAGTGCAGAGGTGCATGGCAGGGCAGAGGCCCGGCCACTGCCCTCCCTGAGACTCCAGGATGCCTAGGTGGGAGGCCGTGGGGGACACAGGTGGGATTGAAGGTTATGACCTTGGGCATCTGAGCCCGGTGGGAGTTCAGCTTCGGCACTGACGGTGGGCAGCGACCAGCATCGCCGCCTCTGCTTCCTTATGTGGAAGTGACAGCACAGCCGCCCATGTGGGGATCCTGAGGACATCACCAATGTGACAACGTAAGGCACCCAGCTCAGGGGAGGCGCTCAGAGGGTGCCAGCTGTTCTATGCCCCCAGGTGCCATGGAACAGGGCAGCTACCAGAGTGACCCCAAGCTGCCTGACCGTGGGAAGGCGGGGCCCCAGCGCACCCCCAGCCAACCCCAGGGGACTTGTTCCTGGCCCTTGCCTCCCCACCTCCTGATATACAGCGGGCATTAGGCCGCCCAAAGGGGATACTGCATCCTTAGGAAGAAATATGTCCTCATTTTTCTTAAACACCGTTTCCACTGAGTGAAATGTTTAGAAGGGACGCGCAGGGACAACTTTATTTCCTACCAGGGAGTTCAGAGCCACCAAGCAGAGCCCATAAAGCACCAGAGCCCCGGCGCTGACAGGCAGCCCGGCCCTAAAACACATTACTCACGGGCGGGGAGGGGCTGCCAGGCCTGCCCAGCCCCCTGGGACACCCCCCTCCACTGTCGAGGCAGGACAAGCAACTCTGAGACCCAGGCCATGGGCGGTGGGCACTGGAGCCTCTCCTCGTGAACCGAGGATGCCTGCAGGAGGGGCCTGGCCCTGACCAGGTGAGCAGGCCACCCCAGAGAGAGCGAGATCAGGGGACTGGAGATACAGGTGCAGCTCCAAGCAGCCGCCTCTCACCCGAACGGGTAGAAGCCCTGGCCTGCCCCAGCCAGTGGAGGAAGCGATGAGATTCATGCCATCACGGGGCCTTCTCCCCAGGCCCTCCCTTCATTCCGTTTCTGAAGCCGGCTGATTTGAATATTTATAAATATCAGTAAATTATTTATTGTAGCAATCTGTGCAGCATTTCACCCACCGCAGTTAACACTGTAAGGGGCCCGTGTTATGGGAACAGGCGGTGAGGGTGAGGAGGGGACGGGGAAGAGGGAAGGGGTTCCTGCAGGGTCGCTCATGGGGATGCAGCCAAGCCCCAGCCTTTGGGAGCTCCTAGCCAGGGTGAGCTTGGGCTTTGGGGTGTCTACAGCCCCAGGATCAGCCTCCTCTTCTATGAAATGGGATGGAGACAGTGCCAGCTCCACTGGGCCATTATGAGTCATCCGTTAGTGCCTGGAAAGGTGGACGTTCCAGTCCCTGCCCCTTTTACCGAGCCCCGTGCAGGGTCAGCCCAGCTCCAAGACCTGCTGGGGAACTGTCACTTGTGGCACCTTGAGAGGGAAGGTTCCGCACCTGGGGAGCCGAGGAGGGGCTGCGAGGCCAGCCCGCCCCGCCCCAGATCTGCCTGTCCTCTGTCCCCTGCCTCTTCCAAGCCAGGGAGCTTTCTCAGCCTTGGAATCTCAAGCCCTGGTGTGGCGCCACATCTGCCTGGTGGCCCTCCCAGGGCCGAGCTGCCTTTTCCCAGGTTCATGCCAGTCAGCCCTGTGCTTGGCACGGACAGGTGTCCTCTCCCTAACAGCCCAGCCGCCTTTCTACAGGGAGCAATCTTGTCCAGGGCCAGAGCTAGCGCAGGGCAGCGCTCGGCCGCGAGCTCACGATCTCTGACCCCAGAGGCTGGGCCGTAGCCTGGTGCTGTGCCAGAGCTCCTGGGGCCAGAGGCTGGAGGCCAAGAGCACCGCCACCAGCAGAGGGTGGGCTCTGGCTGTGCCTGGGTCCCAGGCCTGGCTGAGCCCCCTTCGGTGGCCCCTCCCCTCGCCACTCCCGTCTGTCTCGGGGAAGCAGAGCAGGAGTCCCCTTGCCTTCCCACCCTCTGGCCCAAGCCTGCCTCCTGGGCAGTATTGTTCCCAGAGGAAGTGTCCAGTGTAAATAGAGCAGCGGGCAGGCTGGTGGCGGGAAGGAGATGAAAGGCACAGTGACAGGGCCGGGGACGGATGGCTTCCTTCCATTGAGGCCTGGCCGCGGCGTTTATATTTTAGGGAAGAAAGTCAGAGGAATGTTTACATGGACAGGAGTCTGGGGTCAGACCGCAGCGGGGTGGGGGGAGCGTCTGTGGATCCCAGGGCCCTGGGCCGGAAGGTGGCAGGGAGCTGAGACCTCAGCCCAGACGCACCCCCTTCCTGCCACCCAGCCTCGCACGTGTTCACACTTGAGAACCTCAGCCTTGCCTCTGCCTCCTGCCCCTGTGCCCCAGCCCACGCGCCTCCCACCTCCACCCCCGGGACCCGCAGGAGAGAGAGAGGGAGGGCAACATCTGGAAGGCAGGTGGGCTGGGGCAGCATGGCAGCTGGAGGGCAGGTGCCAGGGGAGTCGGCAGGAGCAAAGGGGCCTGGGGCTGGGGGCGGGGCCTGGGTGCACAGCTGCACTGCAGCTGGTGGGGGCCGGGCAGGAGCAGAGCTGGGCGCACTGCCGAGATGGGGAGAAGGTAGGCTGGGCTGGGTGGGCCAGAGTGTGGGGAGGCTCCAGGATGGGTGGGGGCCCAGGGAGGGGGCGTCACCAGCAGCAAGTGCAGGCCTGGGAGCTTCGGCTTCCCTCTTCCTTAGGATAAATATTTATAGATTCATTTGCCGTCTACCATCCACACTTGGCTGCTTACCTCCTGGTAAAAATAGTGCCGGCTCCCCCACTGCCCCCCCTTCGCTTCCCCATCCAGGGCAGGGGACAAGGGGACCAGGTGAGGCCTGCTCCCCCAGAGGCCTGTTGGAAGAAACTCGGGAATCACAGAACCTGCTGGGCAGCTTCGAGGTGGAGCGGAACGCTGTGATGTGGACGTCACAGACGGGGCCCCACCTCCGTGCCTGGGGTCTTGGATGTGGGCAGCACAGACCTGGAGATGTGGACAAACCTGGGGAGAGTGGACATTGGCTTGGGCAAGTGGCTAAGGCCCTGAAGCCAGGGTCCCAGGACTGGAAGGCCTGGGAGTAGCTGAGAAGACCCTTCTCTGGCAGTGGGTCTGGCTGGACTAGAATCACCGTCTCATCTGAACCAAGTGAGCCATCCATACTGGCCACTGGCTACCAGGCGAGGATCTGACTGGGAGTGCCAGTCACCATGTCTATCAGGGAACAGTTATCTGTTCGTACAAGTCAAGTCCACTTCTGCGATGCGGCCCCTGGGGGACCTGAGTACCGCCATTCCTGTCTGAGTAAGCCTCTCATTGGTTTGCCAGCCTCTCATTGGAACGTTTGCATGGGGAGTAATCATTAGAGGCAAGCCCCTTGTGATCACAGAGCCAGGGGGCCCTGCCCTCACTTAGCCTTCCCCCCGTATGGAGACTCGGACATCCTCCTTCCTCCAGTGAGGGCCACGGAGAGGCACATTTTGTTGGAGCTCCCTTTACACAATGAGTGTGACCCAAGCCCCTGCAGCTGTGGCCACTGCCCTGTCCCCAGCCCCACCACAGGGTCTGGCTCACAGAAGGAACTCAGTAAAGGGATGGGTGGACAGACAGTTACACATGCGGGCACATTCTGTGTGTGCGGGTGTGTGTACACTCTGTGCAGGGGTGTATGTGCATTCTGTGTGTGCGTGTGTGCATTCTGTGCATGTGTGTGTGTGCTCTGCATGTGTGCACTCTGTTGGCACGTGTGTGTGCTCTCTGCGTGTGTGCATGTGTGTGTGCATTCTGTGCACATGTGTGCACTGTGTGTGTGTGTGCAGTCTGTGTGCACTCTGTGTGTGTGCACTTGTGTTTGTCTACCCTTGTCAGCCTTTGTGGCAGGTCCCAGTCTTTGTGGTGGGTGGGTGGGCTTGCCATATGCCCCCCAGGACCTTTGGTGCCCTATCAGGGATGGAGTTTAGGCTGTGCCACCTCGAGGGAAGTCGCTGGCTCTCAAGTCACCTTGTTAGGGTTTCTGGCTATGTGTGTCGGACTGTCTTGTTCAGGCATCAGGTGCTGTGACTGCCGGTTCGGGGCTTTCCATGAGGGATCTAAGCGATCCCCCCCGCTCCAGCTGGAGCTCCTAGGGTCTGGGAAGCGCATTGACCAGGCCTTCCAGGGCTGCAGGGCCTGGCCAAGGATGGGGAGCAAGGTCCTAAGACAGGGCCAAGTGGCCCTAGGAAGGGCCATGAGGAACTCTGCTTGGATGGCTCTGACTGACCTGGGGAAGCAAATGGCAACAGGAAATGGCCAGAGAGGCCTGGAGGGGGCTGGCAAGGACTGGAGAAGACCCTGAGGCTGGGAGGAGATTGAGGAACAGGAAGGCCTTCGGAGGGTCCTTGGGAGGGTCCTGAGAAAAGGAGACCGTGGGAGGAAGGGACATCTCTGCTCTCTGCTGAGGGGGGTTGGAGTCAGGCGGGGCCCAGGGACCTGGCCTGGCAGAGGAGCCGCCAGGGACTGACGTGCTCAGGTGGGAAGTGCCAGCCGGGTGCTACCAGGGCAGTGAGGCAAGAGGCTGGCACAGGCTGGTCCCTGGCTCTCTGTGACTCCTCCCAGGGACGTGTGGTGGGGCAGGAAGCTCCCAAGTGGAACCGGCCACCAGCAGTGCCACGCTGTTCCTCGACAGCCTGGCTGCATGGCCGGCTCCTTAACCTGCCTGGGCCTCAGTTCCCTTGTGTGTCAAAGGACACGCCCCCTTCCAGGGCCCAGCAAGCCTAGGAAATGCCTCCAGGACCTGGGTGCCCCTTGTAGTCAAAGAGTCATTCATTCATTTGTCCATTTACAGACTAGTTCTTGAACTACCCTACTCTGTGCCAGGCACTCTCCCAGGCTCGGAAAATAGAGTGATTCCCAAGCTTGGCCAGGGAGCTCATAGACTAGCAGCGGATACAGACACGTGCCAGGCCATCTCAGGGCAGTTTGATGGAACTGTGGTCAGTCGGGGAGGCCTGCGGCTTGGGGGATGCAGGGCTGTTTGGAGGGGTGGGTTGTGCTTGGCCTCGCATACCTCTGACCTCTGCGCCCTCCTCCATCCCTGCAGCTGAGGGCACCCGGTGCACCGACCCATCTGCAGGGAAGCCCGCCATGGCGGCCAAGCGCAAGGGCGGCCTGAAGCTGAATGCCATCTGTGCCAAGCTGAGCCGCCAGGTGGTGGTGGAGAAGCGAGCCGAGGCCAGCTCCCATGCTGAGGGCAGCCCGCCACAGCCCCGGGACCAAGAGCGCAGTGGCCCCGAGTCTGGGGCAGCCCGAGCCCCCCGAAGCGAAGAAGACAAGAGGCGGGCGGTGATCGAGAAGTGGGTGAACGGGGAGTACAGTGAGGAGCCGGGGCCCACAGCCGTGTTGGGGCGGAGTGCCCGCGAGGGCCTGGAGCTGCCGCCCGAGGGCGTCTACATGGTGCAGCCCCAGGGGTGCAGTGATGAGGAAGACCATGCAGAGGAGCCCTCCAAAGATGGCAGTGCCCTGGAAGAGAAGGATGCAGACGGGACAGCCTCCAAGGAGGACAGCGGCCCCAGCACCAAGCAGGCTCCAGGTGGGCGCCTGGCCTTTGAAGGGAGGCTGAAGTCCAGGACAGGGAGGACAGCGGGGAAGGGGCAGTGTGTCTGACGAGCACACCCAACTCCTCACTCCTGCTCAAAATACCGGCCCCTCATCCCACCCAGTGAGGACTCCCGGGGTGGGAGAGACTAGGACGGGGAGGGGTACCCCAGTGAGAAGGGAAGGGCTGAAGCTGCCCCACGCACAGCGGTTCTTCGAGAAACCACAGGCAGAGGGATGGTCAGGGGTGGACAAGTGGGGAGGGAGGGAGGGACGGACAGACAGGATAGATGGCTGGACAGATGGTGGGTAGGTGACTCTTTACACACACCTGTGAGGCCTGAGCTTACCGGGCATAGTACCTGGCACAAGAGGGGTGCAGTGGGCAACAGCGTGAGCCCCACGAGCCCGCTGTCTGCACTTTCTGCTACTCGGAGCTTTCTCGGTTGAACCCAGGACAAGCTTTGTTCTCCTGCCACTCTCCTTAGCCTCCTCTTCCTTCCCTACACCTCTGTGCCCAGCCCTCCCAGCAGGACGTCTCAGGGCCACCCAGATCGCGGCGCAGCCAGCATATCCTCTTACAGCCAGCTGCCCCGGCTGCCCGCGGTCCCCTGGCTGACCTCTCTCCCACAAGGCACCAAGGCCCTGCTTTGCTGATGTCTCCATGTCCTGGGGGTCCAGAGCAGCCCTGTGCTCCTTCTGCTCCAGGGGAGGTTCCTGTAGGCAGGAGGATCGCTAGGACCACAGTCCCGGGATCTGGGCCTTCTCTCTGCCCCTGGCCTCCTTCCCAATTGTGGCTGGTGCCCTGCACCTCCCCTGCCCGCTCCCCAAGCCCTTCCCCTGCAGCGAGGGGCACATCTCCTCCCAGTGCGAGGAGCCCTGCGCAGCCACATAATTATGCATATAAGATATAAACAGAGCTGTTTAATTATCCTTCGCCACATCAGTGACAGAGTAATTAACAAACATTGCAAGATCAATGAGGAAAAGTGTGACCTTCAGTTTCCTCTGATAGGAAAAGCCCTTGCCGTCGCCAGACACAAGGTGATTGTGCTGGGCGCAGAGAGGAGAGGAGGAGCGGGACGCGACAAGGGCCTCCATCCCCTCCACACCCCACCCAGGCCAGCTCTGCCCGCAGCTGATACGGAGTGGGGTGGGCCTCGGTCCCTGCCTCTTTCCTCCAGGGGAGTGGAGAGTGGCCGGTGGAGGCGAGCCTGGAGCTGCCAGTGGCCTCAGGGACCCAGGCCTCGCCCCCTCAGCCCGACACTGGGACTGCCTGCTCGCCCTGAGTGCTGGAGGACAGAGACAGCAGAGCCCCAGCTGCTCCCGTGGGCTTGGCCCCCAGGCCACCACCTCTGGACCTGGGCCCGGGCACGTAGGCCTTTGGGCCGCCCCAGGGACCCCTGCCTGGTCCCCTCCCTGCGCAAGCTGCCTGCCCTTCGAAGCCTCTGCTTCTCTGCCATATATAGCGAGGGCTCAGCTGCCTCCAGCTATTTTTAGCCCCTTTCCCTGGTCCCTGAGCCACTCAATCCAGCAGCCAGAGCCCACTCCTCCCGAGTTGGGTCCCCCGACCCTGCATAGCGTGAGGTCAGGACAGCGGCTGACCTGCCAGCCCCACCCCAGGGAAACTTTTCTTGAGTCCCTCTGTGCACCCTGAATGCCAGGTGGCTGCCAGTGACTGTCCTCTCCTCCCCTAGCCAGGTCCCACACCCTCCCAGGAGCCCACAGCCTCTCCTTCCATATCCCACCAGGTGTCTTCTCCTGCCCAGGCCCAGCCCTGCCCCTTCCAGAGATACCATCCCAGGTATCTCTGAGGATCGCAGGCCTGGCAGATTTGCCTGGAGAAGACGCCCCCACCACGCCTTCCCTCGGCTGTGTGGTCAGCCCGGGGTCCTGCTGCCCCAAGTGTGCCCATGTGGCTGACTTGCACACAAGCAGAGAGTTCACGGTGTCCCTGGGGCCGTCAGGTCTCAGTTTCTCGGGTGCACCCAACTCCCATGCAGGGCATGGCACACGGGAGGCCTGTAGCATGTGGGCAGTGAAGGGGCGAGTGTGCGTGTGCACTGGGGTCACGCCTGACCGTGAGGTGGGGTGTGTGTGGAAAAACAGCTCAGAATTAGCCTGGGACCGCCTTCTCCCGCATTCCCAGAGACCCGGGCGGGGTGCTGGGGAGGTTTGAGGGGTTGCGTACCTGTGTGTCTGCAGAGGTGGGAAGGTGGCTAGGGATGGGAGCTGGTGAGCCTGAGTGTGAATGAGTGTGTGAGGTGTGTGTGTTCTGTCTGTGAGTCTGTATGAGTGTGTGTATGTGTTGTGTCCGCATGTGTTTTATGTAAGTATCTGCATGTGACTGTGTGGGGGTGAGTGAGTGCATGAGTTTTATGTGACTGCATGTCTGGTGGGGTGTATGTGTGTGATTGCATGTGTGTGTTGTGATTGTGAGCACATGATTGTGGGTGTGTAGTGTGTGAAAATGCATGTGTGTGTTGTGATTGTGTACATGTGACCGTGTGTGGGTTTATATGATGGTTTATGTGTGTGCATGTGACTGTGCATGTGTGTGTGACAATGCATGTGTGTGATGTATGTGATTTTATGCACATGTGGGTGTGGGAGTATGAGAATCTACATGTGTGTTGTATGTGATTGTGAGTATGTAACTATGTGTGGGTGTGTGGGTGAGAAGGCATGTGTGTGTTGTGTATGTGATGGCATGTGTGTGCATGTGACTGGGTGAGCGAGAATGCATGGGGTGTTGCATGTGATGGTGTGATGTGACTGCGTGTGTGTTGTGTGTGTGTGCATGTGACTGTGGGTGTGTGAGAATGCATGTGTGTGTTGTGTGTGCATGTGACTGTGTGGGTGTGTGTGTTATATATGATTGTGTGCGTGTGACCGTGTGGGCGAGAGTGTGAGAATGCATGTGTGTGTGTTGCATGTGATTGTGTGATGTGACTAGGTGTGTGTGTTTGTGTGTGCATGTGACTGTGTGGGTGAGAGTATGGGAATGCATGTGTGTGTTGGATGTGACTGATGTGACTGTGGGTGTGTGTGTGTGAGAATGCATGTGTGTGTTGGATGTGATTGTGTGATGTGACTGTGGGGGGGTTGTGTGTGTGCGTGTGTGTTGGTGTGAGAGTGTACGTGCGTGTCACTGTGGGGAGGTGGCTCCAGGCTTCCTGGCATGCCCAGGGGTGGCCACAGCGGGGAGGCTGCACTCAGGCCCTGCCTAGACCCCTGCACTCCCCAGGTGGCCCAGCCTTGTGTGAGTGCAAGAAACCAAAGGTGGCCAGGGGTCTGGAGGGCGCGTCCAGGTCCTGCCTCGGAGCTGGGCCAAGCACATCGCACGCCCACACGCCTGGCTGAGCTGTGTGGTCAGGGATCCTCCACATCTGGGAAGGCATGGGGAGGCCACGAGCCCAGGTCCTAGGAAGGCTTGGCGTGGACACTTCATCTGCCCAGGGGACCCATTTGTGGGGTCAAGGGAAGTCCTCTAGCCAGGCCCACCCTGACCCCGGCCAGAGCATCTTCCTCAGTCCTGGGCTCCCGCTCGGCCGCCCAGCCAGTGGCCCACGTCCCTACCTGTCCCCGGCTCTTGGTGCTCCCTGCCTTGGGAGGCAGGTTGGGATCTGGCCTTACTTCCAGTAAAATGACTTCTCTTTCATATTAGGCCAAGGCGAGAGAGCGGAGACATTTATGAAACTTTGTTTAATGTACTGAAAAGCCATCGGCCAGAACATTTAGGAAATTGATTTTCCTGGCATTGATGAACTCGTTTTATTTTACCCCAGTATTAATTACTTTTTTTTAAAACAAATTAATTTAAGAGTCGTAAAACCTAACAAGTGAGCCAAATGTCCATAGATCATGTCCTGCTCCACCCCTCCCCACGCCAACCCCCTCCCTCTGTGGGTGGGGGCTCCCAGTGGGGGGAACCTCCTGTCCCTCCCCCTCCCTCCCAGAGGTGATGCGCCCCCCTCCTCCTCTGCAGGAGAGACCTCCTCGCTGCGGGACTATGCGGCCTCCACCATGACCGAGTTCCTCGGCATGTTTGGCTATGACGACCAGAACACAAGGGATGAGCTGGCCAGGAAGATCAGCTTCGAGAAGCTGCACGCGGGCTCCACGCCAGAGGTGGCCACCTCCTCCATGCTGCCTGCCTCCGAGGACACCCTCAGCAAGCGGGCGCGGTTCTCTAAGTACGAGGAATACATCCGCAAGCTCAAGGCCGGGGAGCAGCTCTCCTGGCCAGCCCCCGGCACCAAGGCCGAGGAGCGCGCAGGCAAGGAGGCGGTGGGCCCCCTGCCCGGCCTGCGGCTGCCCAGCAACACAGCACATCTGGAGACCAAGGCCACCATCCTGCCCCTGCCGTCACACAGCAGCGTCCAGATGCAGAGCTTGGTGGCCCGGGCCTCCAAGTACGACTTCTTCATCCAGAAACTGAAGACTGGTGAGAACCTGCGGCCCCAGAACGGGAGCACCTACAAGAAGCCCTCCAAGTACGACCTGGAGAACGTCAAGTACCTGCACCTCTTCAAACCCGGGGAGGGCAGCCCCGACATGGGCGGGGCCATCGCCTTCAAGACGGGCAAGGTGGGGCGCCCCTCCAAGTACGACGTCCGGGGCATCCAGAAGCCAGGCCCCGCCAAGGTTCCGCCCACCCCCAGCCTGGCTCCCGCACCCCTCGCCAGCGTGCCCAGTGCCCCCAGCGCCCCCGGGCCAGGGCCGGAGCCGCCTGCCTCCCTGCCCTTCAACACTCCCGAGTACCTGAAGTCAACCTTCTCCAAAACAGACTCCATCACCACGGGGACCGTCTCCACTGTCAAGTAAGGCGCTCCCCACCCCACAATACCCAGAGCCAGGAGCCGGACTAGACGGGAGGCGTCCTTCCTCACCAGGGTCGCCTGTGCTTGAGAACACACCTGCCACTCACACCTCACACACATCCACTGTGCACCCAGGCACACACACACTCAGGCCGCCATCCACGCGCTTCCACATGCACAAGGGTGCACCACACTCATGTTCACTCTTGCGCCCACAGAACCACACGTGAGCACCCCCGCAGCACCCACCCTGCTCCCAGTGCTGCACGCGCCACCCCTCCCATGCCCCTCGAACACGCCCCCCACACACTCCCAGGCACCAGGGTGCTCTGCCTTTTGCTAGCATGCGTACCGGCACTGCAGCCACCCCCGTCTGCCCGTGACAGGCTTCCTCTACCTGCTACCACAAGCACCCAGCGCAGGCCTGTGGTTGGCTGAGAAAACCCCGCCCCAGGTGGGATGCTGGGTCCATGATGGTGGCCCTGGCTCCTGGGCTCGAGGGAGGCAGGAAGCAAAAGTAGTGGGGAGGTACATACACCCTTACAGCCTGAACCCATGGGCAGGGGAATGGCCTGGGTGGTAAGATGGTAGGTGGTATGGAGCTGAGTGACACCCTTCCCCAGAGCACCTCCTGCAGTGGCCCCAGACCCTGGGGGCTGCATACCCAGGAGCAGAGCTAGCGGGGGTACACCTCCCCTGCCCAGCTGCCAGTTCCCACCTCGAATCCCTCCCCATTGGGGGGGGCCTGGTGCCCCTCAGCCAGCGGCCTCCTGATGTTCCCTGAGTGCCAGAGAGCTGAGCCAGGGTTCTGTGGCTTTTTGCCCCATCAGACCCCAGGCTGGCCTGTGCCCGAGGGGGGCTCCAGCCCCACCTGCTCAAGGTGGCCCTGCCCTCCCAGAGTTGGGCCTGTTGAACCTCTGCCCAGCTTCTGCCAGGGATGTCCTCATTCTGCCCTGGGTGCCTTGGACACTGCAGAGCAGAGAGGCTGGGGGCTCAGGGCAGGGGCTGCCCTCCAGATGCCCCCTCGGCATGAGGCTGCCCATCCGCTCACCGGCTGTGACCTGCGTGTCTCTCGCCAGGAACGGACTGCCCACAGATAAACCAGCCGCCACTGAAGATGTAAACATTTACCAGAAATATATCGCCAGGTAGGCCCCTGGCGGGGAGTGCCATGGAGAGAAGGTGGGGGGCCAGGACTGTCTGGGGATTCAGGCCATTTGCTTGACATCTGACCTCTAGGGCCAAGGTAGCTGCCTCCTCCCATCCCCTTCCACTTCGGTCCCTCCACTGCCAAGGGCTGCCCTGCCCGCCCGTTTCAGAGCCTCCCTCCGCTCTGTGCAGTCCAGACTGCACTGTCCCTCAGCGGCCTGTGCTCCCAGGTAGGGCCGGGGTTCTGACACAGGGCCTGGCCACAGGTGAGTGCAGCACCCCCAGCTTGCCTGGGTCCTGGTGTCACACAGAGCCTTGGGTAGGGTGCAGGTCACCATGGAACTGTCAGGTTGGGAAGGTAGAAGCAGGCCAGGCGCAGTGCCTCATGCCTGTAATCCTAGCTCTGAGGGAGGCCAAGGTGGGAGGGTCACTTGAGGCCAGGAGTTTGAGATCAGCCTGGGCAACAGAGTGAGACCCCATCTTTAAAAATAAAATAGAAGAGAGAGAGAGATCAGGGGAGGGGGCTGTCATCCTCTCTGACACAGCCCAGTGCCTTCCCCAGTGAGGCTGTGACACCACCTGACTCCAGACCAACACCTTTCCATCCCAAGGCAGTGGGATTGGCAGTGAAGCGCCTTTGCCTCAACAGATTCCCCCAAAATCACACAAATAACACCCCCGCCCCACCCCGCGCCTGCCCTCTGCTGGGCCAGCACACAGCGGCCAGCGCCTGTCTGTCCACGGATCATCCAGGTTCCTCCCTGCTCTTCTCCGCCCGCCGTCCCGCTCTGTCTTCGGCTCTCCCCGTGCTGTCTACTCTATAGTATTATTACCGTTATTATTAGTGCCTCCACAGATGGCCCTTTTGGCAGCTTCAGCTTAAATATTTATTTGCACATGGTTTTCCCCTTACAGTATGGGGTTTCTCTCTCTGTCTCCCGCAATCTCTGGTCATCCTTGGAGTGGGACAGGTGGCTGAGCCACCCCCTTCTCCACAGTTGTCATGGTGTGGCCTCTCCAGCATGGCCTCCCCACGGCCTGCAGTCACCGAGGCTGTCAGAGCCACGTCCCAGCGGCCCTGGGCCTGGAGGAGGACGGGTTTCCTGGGAGGCAGCTCAGGCTCCTGGCAGTGGCAGCAGTGGCTGGAGAGTGAGCTGCTTGCCGCAGGAAGCCAAACAGATGCTGTGCTTTAAAAATTCATAACTCTGCACTGTTTCAAGTGTCAGGAAAAGCCCAGGATGGAGAGAGCCCTCTAACACCTCTCAGCATCAGAGCCCAGGCGGACCCAATCAGGGTCTCTGCACCTGGCCGCAGCTGGGCGGGCTGGGAATAGGGCAGGCAGCCCCTGCAGAAAAGGCAGGTGGGCAGCCGAGGGGGCATCTGCCGGCCCTCTCATCCCAGGGCTCAGGCCCCTCTGTCTCCCCCTGCTCTGACTTTTGGCCACCTCAGCATCATTCCCTTCTTGGGGCCGGGCCTCTTTGCCTCAGTGGGCCTGGGATTCCCGCCAGGCCCAGTCACTTGCCCAGGCCCTCCCCAGGCCTCTGCAACTTCACCTCCCTTCCGTGTGCCATACAGAGCCCAAAGAGTCCTCCCTGGGGCTGGGGCTGGGGCTGCCACCCAGAGCAGGGCCCTGACGCCACCCCTTTCCCTCCAGGTTCTCGGGCAGCCAGCACTGTGGCCATATCCACTGTGCCTACCAGTACCGCGAGCACTACCACTGCCTCGACCCCGAGTGCAACTACCAGGTACGGCCGCCTCGGAACCGGCTCCACCTCCCCCGCCCAGCAGCGCAGCATGGAGGCACTTAGAAGCGGGGGCGGGGGGGTGTTTAGTTCTACTTGCACCACCCAAACTTGACTGGAGTAGACAGAGGGCCCACAAAAACAACTAGCCTGCCCACACTCCCTAATTCCCACGGACAGAGCAGCTCCCAGGCTCAGGCGCCATGGACATCCCCGCAGTGATCATTCCAGCCCTTCTCACTGAGAGCCTCCCACGTGTCTAGGGCCATGGCAGCCAGCCCGTGAGCCTTGCCTTATTGACCCTTTGCAATGGCCTCAGGTTAGCACTACTGCCCCATCTTAAAGATGATAAAATTGAGGTTCAGCCAGAGCGCCGCTGTGCCCAAGGCTGCCTGCTGGTGAGGGCAGAGCTGGCGAGTGAGGGCAAAGTCGGGGCAGCCTGTGTGGGGCGGCTCCCTCTCAATGGCCAGGGGTCCCAGCCTGCCTCAGTCCCCAGGTACACTGTCAGCACCAGAGCACCTGCCTCCAAGACTGGCCCGGACACGTCTTCTGTGCTCCTGGGGATGGCCACTGGGGAGCTAGGGGAACATCGGGGGAGAATCCATGGTTCTAGAACCTCTGGGAGTCCCTGCAGGGGCTGGTGGGCCTGCCACTGGCCTCGGGCAGTCTGGGCTGCCTTGACCCCAAGCAGGGTTCTTTCCAGGGAGGCCTGAGGCCAGCACCTGGCCCAGGTGCTCTTGGCGGATGGGAGGAAAGGCAGAGGGGGGACCCAGGCTCCTGCCCACGAGGCGCTGTCTCCTGGCAGAGGTTCACGAGTAAGCAGGACGTGATCCGCCACTACAACATGCATAAGAAGCGCGACAACTCCCTGCAGCACGGCTTCATGCGCTTCAGCCCGCTGGACGACTGCAGCGTCTACTACCACGGCTGCCACCTCAACGGGAAGAGCACCCACTACCACTGCATGCAGGTGCCCCCCACCCCCAGGCCGTCCCGATTCGGAGTCCCCCACCCCTCACTCTCAGAGCCAGGGCTGCCCTGTGGGCAGGGACCCCAGTTGATCGGGAGCCCCTCTTTCTCCAGGCCCCACACGGGGATACCCAGTAAGCCAGGAGGGTCCTGGGGTTCAGGCTTGGGCAGCATCTGGGGGGCCAGGGTGGGGCCTTCCCCATGGCCATACTTGGTGTGGATGAAATTCAGTGAGCTGTTTATATAGACCGACATTTTTCAGGCTTTAACACCAAGAGTTGCATTGCAAATGATTCCTGAGGAGGTTTTTGTTTAATTCTTTGTTTTAATGCCACGCAGAGTCTGGGCTTTTTCAAGGTGTCAGGGCCAGGAGGAGCGACTTTGGATTGCAAATAGCAGCCCCGTGCCTCCCCCGGTATTTGTCAGGGGTTGTTATGGGCTCCGTGAACAACCTGGGCCTCGAGGAGAGGGGGGCCACCCTCTGGGCTCTGAGATGGTGCAGACACTGGCACGGCCCAGCCTTCAAGAGTGTTCAGATTCCACGGGTTTTTACTCAATATGGCAACATTGCCTTCCTGGCCTGGCTGGGGTGGGGTGGGAGGGCCCCGTGCCCAGGAACTGTCCACTAAGCAAATCCCTGGGCTAAAGGTGACCTCCGGGGTCCAGCCGCTGTCTGCCCGCTGAGGGTTTTAGAGGTAGGGCCATGGATTGGGACTCAAAATCCAACTCCTGCAGAATGCAGCTCCCTCCCCTGGGCCAAAAAGTGCCCCAGGTCTCCAGAAATGCCCTAACCCTCGGCACAGACGGAGGCAGCCCCAGCAGCACCCAGCCCCTCCGTGGGGGCCTGAGGGGTGTTAGAGGCTTTCTCCCTGGCTTCCTACGTTGACCTTCCGTGGTCTCCAGTCTGAAGAGGTGCCAGAGCTCTCCTGAGCAGGGAAGTCAGGGACCCCAGCCACACCCAGTGGCTCCAACCTCGGCCCCGGAGCGCCTGGCCCGTTTGAACACCTGACCGCCATCCCGTCCCGTGCAGGTGGGCTGTAACAAGGTGTACACAAGCACGTCTGACGTGATGACCCATGAGAACTTCCACAAGAAGAACACCCAGCTCATCAACGATGGGTTCCAGCGCTTCCGAGCCACCGAGGACTGCGGCACGGCCGACTGCCAGTTCTACGGGCAGAAGACCACGCACTTCCACTGCAGGTCAGCGGGGTGGGGCCTTCCTGGACGGAAGCTGGGAGGGAAAGCAGGGACCCAGGGCCATGGTGGGAGCAGGGCGGGGCCTCCTCTGGGCCCCCTGAGGCTCCATGACAGGCTCCCCATGTCCCCTGCAGGCGCCCGGGCTGCACATTCACCTTCAAGAACAAGTGTGACATTGAGAAGCACAAGAGCTACCACATCAAGGACGACGCGTATGCCAAGGACGGCTTCAAGAAGTTCTACAAGTACGAGGAGTGCAAGTACGAGGGCTGCGTGTACAGCAAGGCCACCAACCACTTCCACTGCATCCGCGCCGGCTGCGGCTTCACCTTCACCTCCACCAGCCAGATGACCTCACACAAGCGCAAGCACGAGCGCCGGCACATCCGCTCCTCGGGCGCACTGGGGCTGCCACCCTCGCTGCTGGGCACCAAGGACACGGAGCAGGAGGAGTCCAGCAACGACGACCTGGTCGACTTCTCCGCCCTGAGCAGCAAGAACTCCAGCCTGAGCGCCTCCCCGACCAGCCAGCAGGCCTCCGAGGCTGGTCCCAGCGCCACCAAGCCCCCCAACAGCAAGATCTCGGGGCTGCTGCCCCAGGGCCTGCCCGGCTCCATCCCCCTGGCCCTGGCCCTCTCCAACTCGGGCCTGCCTAGCCCGACACCCTACTTCCCCATCCTGGCTGGCCGTGGGAGCACCTCCCTACCCGTGGGCACCCCCAGCCTCCTGGGTGCGGTGTCATCCGGGGCAGCAGCCTCAGCCACCCCTGACACGCCCTCCATGGTTGCCTCTGGAGCTGGAGACTCGGCCCCCGTGGCTGCTGCCTCTGTCCCGGCGCCACCTGCCTCCATCATGGAGAGGATCTCTGCGAGCAAGGGCCTCATCTCACCCATGATGGCCAGGCTGGCCGCTGCCGCCCTCAAGCCCTCTGCCACCTTTGACCCAGGTGAGCAGGCTGGGTCCTGCCTGGAAAGTGGGGACCTTCTTCTGGCCTGGGGTGGCCCCCTGGCCTCAGGCTGCAGAGTGGAGTCGGGGGTGTTTGGAAGAGGTGTCCGTGTGGCCCCTGCCTGCCAGCGCCCCTTCTTTGCCTGGTTTTTGCCTCTATCCTGTTGGTTTCCACGTGGGGTCCTTGGTTCTAGCTCAGCCACAGCAGGGGACCTGTGCTTCTGTTTCTCCATCCATGAAGTGGGGGTAATGGTCCCTGCCTGCAAGGCTGCCCCACATCCCTGGGGCCACTGCAGGTCCCCACCACCGTATGCTCACCCTCCTACATCCCAAGTCCAGCCCTGATGAGAGCAGGCCCAGGGGCCCAGGCATGCCCAGAGTTTCCTGCAGCTGACTTGGAGTGGGGCCTGTGTCCAGCCCAGCAGTGGGGGAGCAGCACCTCACACCTGGACACCTCCAGGCCCAGGGATGCCCTTCCCAGGCTCCCTCCTACACAAGTACTGCCCAGTAGGACTTGCCAGACAATGGAAGCCTTCTGTTCAGCACTGTCCGACTTGGCAGCCACTGGCCACGTGTGGCTCTTGGTGCTTGAAGCCGGGTCTGTGACACGGAAGCAGGACTGTCACGTTAGACGGCCACACTTGGCCAGGGACTGCCATGTCGAACAGAAAAGGGCCAGAGCCCGGAGTTGCATCTTCCTTCTTCACACTGACTCACTGAGGGGTGCAGCTCTCTTTCCTGCCTTCCTATAATTTCATAAATTCTCCATTTAAAAAAGTTTTCTTTCTGTTTTTCTCTGGATTGGGTCGGGGGGGTGGTTCTATTTACCTCACTCCCCTCCCTGTTTCCCCCTCTGGGTAGTTCATATTTTTTGAATCCTCGGGGAGAGTTCAGTTCACGTCTGGGATGTGGCTTATTTCAGTTACTCATTCAACAACCACTGACGCTTGCTGAGAGCCAGGCTTCAAGCCAGGTGCTGGGGACACAGCAGGCTGGACGCCAGACAGAGCCCCACCCCGGGGAGCCGGCAGCCGGTTGGAGATGGTCTTTCCCTGGCACATGGCTAGGTAGTGGTGAACAAAGGCACTGCCCACAGGAGGGAGGCTCCTAGCCTAGATGCCTGCTCCCATTCGAAACCCTCTCAGAACCAGTGAGACTGAGGGTCCCCGTGGCCAGCCCGAGGCTCTGTCTACACCTCGAGCTGGCTGCGGGTACTTGGCAGGGGGGGCTGGGCCATATTGCCCTGGGACCTTGGGCAGGTAACTTTGGAGAGCTGCTAGAATGTGGACTCCCGAGGTCTGAAAACTCTCACAGGCCCGATAGGGTGCGCATATCCAGCAGCCGCGTGGAGGGGTGGCCTCCTAGTCCAGGCCTGGGTGGGGCCTCGCTGGCCACACCCCTCCAGCCAGGTGCCTGCTGGCCAGGGCCACCTGAGCTCAGTGGCCAGACTACCAAGTACTTTGTTTTCATTAGGAAAGTCTCCTTCCCCCAAAAGAAAGGTCAAGCTCAGGGGAGGGAGCCGTTTTATTTTTTAATAAAATGCCACTTGCTGTCTCTGAAGCGGCTCTCTGTCAGCTGCAGTGCCTTGGGGCAAATTAATATTTCCGTCACCGGGGGACTGTGGGGGAAGGCTCGCTGGACGGCCCCGTCAGCAACTTCTCTTACCCCTGCTCCACGGGTCCCCTGCGACCTCACCCGCCCAGCTCCCTCCCGGACCCAGCCCAGCACAGCCTGTCCAGCCTCATGTCCCTGCCCCAGACAGCCTGACTGCGGGGTCACACGGTGTGGCCGCTCTGACTGGCCGTCCACCCCATCGCCCTGACACAGCAGAGGACCTTCCTGGGCATGCTCCGTGTGGCTGTCACCCGGCAACCGCAGGCCGGGGACCACAGAGGGACCCTCCCAGTCCAGATCTGCCACTTTCCCTCGGCATTAACAGAGTCTTTAATAAAAGCCTAAGCGGCAGCCCCACAAATCAACTATGACAGTTGGTGGAGAAAATGAAGGGCCCCCTCCCCCACCCAACCCCCTCCCCAGCCTCCCGCCCTTCTCCTCCAGGAGGCCCTGAGCCAGGACAACTTTGACATAATTTTGCAATAATTATCACTTGAAGAATTGCCACACAGGAGCAAGCGTCGCGAGCGATCACGTCAGCAGGAGAAGCGCTGACCAGCAGCCGGGGCTCACCCGGCCCGCTGCCCTCCCTCCAGGGGACAGTGCCCGGGCCAGGCCTTCAGCCCCTCTGACGCATCTTCCCTCCCCTCCCCTGCAGGAAGCGGGCAGCAGGTCACCCCAGCCAGGTTCCCCCCAGCCCAGGTGAAGCCGGAACCCGCTGAGAGCACTGGCACCCCAGGCCCCCATGAGGCCTCCCAGGACCGCAGTCTAGACCTGACTGTGAAGGAGCTCAGGTGAGGCGAGGTCCCCTAGGGAGCTGGCCCCGGGACCAACCCAACCTTCTAGCTGGAGCCCCGGAGTGGTCCTGACCGGGCAGCTGCAGCGGGTCCGGCTGAAGCCCCAGGGCCGGGCAGGGAGGGTGAGCCCCGGCGCCCAGGCCCCGGCCGTCTGAGCTCAAGCCCCTTGGTTTGTGTGTTCTAGTAATGAATCAAATGGCCACGCAGTCCCGGCAAATTCATCTCTTTTATCCTCGCTTATGAATAAGGTAAGAGCCATCCATCACACGCCTCCTGTTCCCCCACCCAGAGAAATTAAAGCTGTGCTGGGGGGTGGGGGGGATGTGTTTGTTTTTTAATGTTTTCCCTCTAATAAGATGAGTTTGTACCATTTAAATTTTGAGGCCATTTTTCATCGGATATAATTTCAGAGCCACTGCTTACAAATTAATTTAATGAACTGGCTGAAGAAATATATCCCAGCCTCTGACACCTTTTTTTCCCTTCAGATGGAGGGCTCCAAAAGCTTTTCCAGAGCCCTTCAACTTCGTTTGTGCCTCGTTATTAATTTTATTTATTTATTTTATATACATTTTTTTGTTTGTGTAAAAGGGGGTGGGGGAGGGGGGACTAAAGTGGGAGCAAAACATCAATTTCCACTTTTCGGGTTGAATAATGGGCTCGGACGTTTCCGGAGAGGTCGCTCCGGAATATTTATTTTAAATAATGCAGGGTCTCTGTAAATTATACATCATCTCAAATATATTTTTCCCCTTCACATGATACATTTGACTACAGCAAGATTAATTCGGTTACTGTACACCAGTGACTGTGCTGAGGAGGGGCCGGGCCTGGGCCGCACCTGTCACCGCAGGGGTCCCAGCCGGGCACCTGCTGGGGAAGGAGCCTTGATGCCCTGAGGCGTCCACTCCTTGGCCACTTGCCCTCTTGCTCTCCTTCCCCTTCCTTTGACCGCTGCCCCCACATCCCCATCCCTTCCCGTGGAGCCTTTGCACTGACCCCGTCCTGGCCACTGCAGCGAGCCTGTCTCTGTCTCACCTGTGAGCCTCCCTCCCTCCCTCCCTCCTTCCCTCCCTCTCTCTTGCCTTTGTGGGCCTCCTCTTGTTCTCAAGGAATTCGTAGGGGTTCCCCCATCCCTCCTTCTCCTGAGAGCTTCTTTTGAAAACCTTCTGGCAGGACAGTAACCAGGGAGCCTGGAAGTCTGGGGAAGGATGGGCTGCAGTGTGCGCCCTGAGTCTCGGCCTTGGTTTGAGTGATGTATCCCACGGCAAGAGCTCGAGGGGAGGAGCCCTGGGGAGGCCTAGCAGCTCCTGGGGCCTGGGCAGCGCGCAGGCTCTCGGTTCAGGGAGGGCCCGGCCACAGCCAGAGCCAAGCAGGCGGCCTGCGTTCTCTGCTAGCACTGAGAGCCCGGTGGGTCCCTGCAGCCCCGAGCTGCGGCCACTGCTCCCCAGGCAGCCGTGTCCATGTCCCGCCCGAGATGCACAGCCTCACACTCGGCCTCTGTCCTCACAGATGTCTCAGGGCAACCCCGGCCTCGGCAGCTTGCTGAACATCAAGGCGGAAGCGGAGGGGAGCCCCGCTGCGGAGCCCTCACCCTTCCTGGGCAAGGCCGTGAAGGCGCTGGTGCAGGAGAAGCTGGCGGAGCCCTGGAAGGTGTACCTGCGCAGGTGAGGGGCTGCCAGCCGTGCCCACCCATCCTCCCCCAGCACCCACCCCAGAGCCCCTGGCCCTCCTCTGACGCCGGCTCCTCTGGCTAGGTTTGGTACCAAGGATTTCTGCGACGGCCAGTGTGACTTCCTCCACAAAGCCCACTTCCACTGCGTGGTGGAGGAATGCGGCGCGCTCTTCAGCACCTTGGACGGGGCCATCAAGCACGCCAAGTGAGTAGGGTGCTGGGGGCATTTCAGCAGCACCCACTGATCCCAGCCTGGCTCTGGGGTGGGTGGGGCCGGGGACTGCACAGCCGTTCCCACCAGACTACAGAAGCTGAGCAGCGTCTCGGAGGTGCTGTCCCAGCAAAGGTGGGCTTCCCATCCTCCTTCACACACGCAGCCCTCAGCCTGGGGCCCTGAGCAACAGCTCCTGCTGCACCCATGTCCCCAGGGCAGCCATCGGTCCCAGCACGTGCCCCCTGCAGAGAAGGCCAGAGGGGTGCAGGGCCCAGCTGGAGAGACTTGCCTGTGACCTGAGGAGGAACCCTAGATGAAGGCCTTTCCAGGCCACAATATTACATCTCTAGGTTACTTTTGACCTAAAAATAATGAAATGAATTTGTAACTCCCGTGGAGTTAAAACGCTTCAAGCCTGACCACCCAACTCGGAACTCGCAATCGTTTAAAACAGATCTGCACGCTCCCAAGGCTTTCCCCACAGCGCAGGCACCCCGGCTGCAGCCTGCCATGACTAGAATCCTACCTTTCAGACCTCCGAGCAGGTTCTGGAAGGAAGGGGCTTCCTGGGGCAGGGCCTGCTGTCACACACACGAGGAGGAGCTGGGGACTGAGAAGGGCATGGTTAGGCCCAAGCCAGGAGCCCATGTTGGGAACCAGAGGACGGGCAGTTTGCTCTCCAGTCCTTCTGTCCTGGGGGGGTCACGGGGACTTCCGGAGCTGAGTGATGGGCACCAGTAGGGACGGACACCAGGGTCTAGGCCCGTGCTGGAGTCACACATACGCCCTCTGCACCTGTTTTCGCTGCCCCCCTGAGACCCCCTCTTCTGCCTCTCGCAGCTTCCACTTCCGGACAGAGGGAGGAGCCGCAAAAGGAAATGCAGAGGCTGCCTTCCCGGCCTCAGCTGCCGAGACCAAACCTCCCATGGCCCCCTCGTCCCCTCCGGTCCCTCCTGTCACCACGGCCACCGTGTCCTCTCTGGAGGGGCCCGCCCCCAGCCCGGCCTCTGTGCCCTCCACCCCCACCCTGCTCGCCTGGAAGCAGTTGGCTTCCGCCATCCCCCAGATGTCTCAGATCCCAGCGTCAGTGCCTCACCTGCCCGCCTCGCCCTTGGCCACGACTTCTCTAGAGAACGCCAAGCCCCAGGTCAAACCCGGATTCCTCCAGTTCCAGGAGAAGTGAGTCCCTCGATGAGCCGGGAGTCCCGCGTTCCCCTCGCGTCTCGGGAGTAGGTGCTAGCAAGGGCGCTAGGAGGCCCTGTTCCTCACTGCGGATGGTGCTGGCTGTCCCAGCTTTCTGGGGCATGGCCATCGGGTGATGTTCCTCCAGCCAAAGATGCTGCTGCTCCTACCTCACTGCCTGTCCCAGAGCAGGCCAGCCAGTGTGGGCCAATGGTGGCAGCAGTGGCCACTGCTCCTGCAGGACACGTGGTGATCCTGCCAGGGCCAGCTGGGGTGGGCTGGGCGTGGTGGTCCTCAGAGGACATCTCCCAGCCTGATAAGGAGGGCTGCGTCTCCCTCCGGGCCTCTGCACTGGCCTCCTCTGTGGTTCACACCCACAGCTGAATCTCTGCAGGGCACTCGAAGTCATGGGTCGGGGTGAGGGGCCAGGTCCTTCCTGGCCATCACTGGCCTGCACGGTGCTCTGAGCTCTTGGGTGGAAGGGACCCTCCTCACTGGATGGTGGTGGCTCCTTGCAGGGAGACCCTCCTCACTGGATGGTGGTGGCTCCTTGCAGGGAGAACGGTGACTTTGTATCATCATGTGTGCGGCTTCCTGTTCTCAATAAAAGTAATAAATTGGATTATTTATACCGCCTGAGTGGCAGCTGTCCTCCCTCTCTGAGCACCTGGGGCTGGGCCCATAGCATGGAAGGGGCCCGGCACTCTTCTCCGTCCCCCCACCACCAGCTTCCCCTCCCCTGTCCTCCTCCCCAGAGTGACAGCTCAGGTTTCCCAGGCCTGGTCAGAGTGCCCACTGTGGGTCCCCTGGGAGGGGACTGCCGTGTTGCCAACTGGAATGGAAGGCTGGGACCAGTGTCTTCCCACACCCCTCTGCATCCTGGAGGTGGCCCAGGGCAGGCCAGCACACCCCCTCTGCCCAGCAGCTCTCCCACTCTGCCGGCGAGTGAGGTCTTCTGAGTGGGTGGGCCCCGTGGGTGCTGAGCTGACCCTGGGGAGCCCAGCAGCTGTAAGCCCCCAGGAGCCGACACCAGGCACATGCTTCTGCTTGCTAAGGGCCGTGGCAGCAGCGCTTCCTGGTGGGGCGAGCACCCGTCTGCAGTCAGTCAGCCACATCCACGGCAGCGCCCATGCCACGCCAGCCAGGGCCCCACGGCACCCCGCCAGGGCTGGCAGCACCATCCTTATTTTCCGATCCAAGAAGTTTTACAGCCATCCTTATCTATAATCCTGAGGTGTGGCCATGGAAACTACGTGTCCCAGCATGCAATGCTCTGGGCACCCTGCATATTGCAATCCCTGTGCATCCTGCAGAGCTCCTAAAAGGAGGCAGGAATGCATGCTGGGATCTGTAGTCTCCGGCTGAGTCATCCTGTGGCACAGGACGGCAGCCAGGGCCATCCCTCTTGGTGGTACCGCTGGTCATGGGGCAGTGAACCCCAACACAAGTGAAGTCAGGACACCAGCAGGGAGGGCTTGGAAATGGCAATGACCTTCTGGGCTGTGGTTTCCTTCCAGTGATCCTTGCCTCGCGACGGACTGCAAGTACGCCAACAAATTCCACTTCCACTGTCTCTTTGGGAACTGCAAGTACGTCTGCAAAACCTCTGGCAAGGCCGAGTCCCACTGCCTGGACCACATCAACCCCAACAACAACCTGGTGAACGTGCGAGACCAGTTTGCTTACTACTCCCTGCAGTGTCTCTGTCCCAACCAGGTCAGCATGGCGGGCCGGCCCAGGGGCAGAGTAGGGGGCAGGGGATGGGCAGGGGAGGTGCGGGGCTAGCTCGGGGCACAGGACAGGCGCCTCCGGGCAGAGACTCCGTTTCTCACATCTTGCTTAAATGGGTCTCCAAGACTCTGGAAAGGACACCATCTGCCCCTAGGCCCCTGGGCAGGGATCCAGATAGGTGCTAAGTTGGTGAGGTCTAACACCCCCGGTGGTGACTGAATGCTGGGCAGCCAACTGTGCTCTTGACACCATTTGCCCATCCTGGAACTAGCTATGTCCCCTTTCTCCAAAGCCCTAGAAGTTTCGAACAGGCCCCATTGTGCATGCCTACACAGGAAAGACATATCAGATTTACCTTAAAGGCCTGACCTCCAAGACCAGGAGAGGCTGTCTGAGGGGAGCCTGGGCCCAGGTGTGCTAGGATAGGGCAGTGATGTCTGCCTGTCTAGGCATACTGGGAAGAGTGTTAACAGAGATTCACCATGTCTGCTCTAGGTATGGGATTGCAGAGGGACTGTGAGGTGACCAGGGCAGGATGCTTTCGTGCAGTGACTAAGGGCATGCACTGCTTTTTTTTTTTTTTTTTTTGGAGATAGTGTCTTACTCTGTCACCCAGGCTGGAGTGCAGTGATGCGATCTCAGCTCACTGCAACCTCCACCTCCCGGGATAAAGCAGTTCTCCTGCCTCAGCCTCCAAGTAGCTGGGACTACAGGCTTACACCACCATGCCCGGCTAATTTTTTGTATTTTAGTAAAGACAGGGTTTCACTGTGTTGCCCAGGCTAGTCTCAAACTCCTAACCTCAGGTGATCCGCCCGCCTCGGCCCTGCAAAGTGCTGGGATTACAGGCGTGAGCCACCATGCCTGGCCCTGCATTGCTTTTTAACACGTGGAAGGTGTTTCTATCATCACCAGCTTCTGAGCACAGAAGAACACGTGTGCCAAGGGCCCGCCTCAGGCTCGGGGCAGGCAGGAGCTCACAAAAGTCACCCACCCATCCTGACCCTCCCGTGTCTCCCGCAGCACTGCGAGTTCCGAATGCGCGGGCACTACCACTGCCTCCGCACCGGCTGCTACTTTGTGACCAACATCACCACCAAGCTGCCCTGGCACATCAAGAAGCATGAGAAGGCAGAGCGGCGGGCAGCCAACGGTTTCAAGTACTTCACCAAGCGCGAGGAGTGCGGCAGGCTAGGTACCGAGGGCCGGGGCCGTGGGCAGGGACTTCCAGCAGGTGGCAAGATCATGACCCCAGTGGCCTGGGCCTCCTCTCCTGGTACCCGAGTCCTGTCCCCGACCGCAGGCTCCATATTTTGTTAATGGTGTCCTAGATATCACAGGCTAGGCACTGTCAAGCTTTTGAAACAGTCCAAACCCACAGAGCCCATCAAGAAATGTGGGGATGACGCAGGGCATCGCCCCTCCACTCGCAGACAGCTGCCCTGGGACCTTGTCAGGAGCATCTGGGGGCTGGGTGTGGTTCTGTCTTCTTTTTCTCATCAAGAGGCTAGCAGGGAAGTCAGGAGCTCAAAGTTCTTTGCTCTGGGATCTCTTTCCATGGCTTTAATGATGAGGTTTTTGTCTGAAATGAACTAGTTTGTTGGTCCGTTCATCCATTCTAGTTACTTCTGTAGGGACAGCTCTGTACCAGGCTGCGTGCTGTCACAGGGTGGGGGTGGTGACGGTGGTGGTGGCTTAGATCTAGTGGGGGACGGTCAAGTTCCCCATGGGCTCATCTGGAGCACCTGTGACCCAGAACCCAGGCAGGGGCTGCCATGGCTTTGGGAAGGGGAAGCCACAGATGCCCAAGAGGTAGCTGTGCTGCTGGGAGCTGAGCCCTCGGCCCCTGCGCATGGCCTACTCAAGGGGCAGGACTCTCCATAGGAAGAGACCGGAACCCGAGGGCAGGCGGGAGCCAGGCCGCCCAGCAGAGGCCCCCGGGCTGCAGGCAATGCCCGTTGGTATGGCCCGGTGGTCATGCAGCAGGAGTGGGGCTGCTGCAGTCCTGCCCTTCTGTAAGTGAAGGGTGATGCACTCAAAGTCAACCACCAGAAAAGAAAGGAAACAACCCTTGCCTTCAAGTATGAGTTCAAAAAGGAGTTCTCGGCCAGGGAGAGGGGTGGTAGCCATAGCAACAGGCATCAACACTCTCGGCCTTCGCGGTCCCTGGGCTCAATTTACAGATGTCAGGGCATTCTGCAGTTGCCATTATTTACTCAACTTGTGGTGTTTTTGGTGATAGTTGGGGCCAAACAAAGCTGGGGCATGACAGAAGACACCTGGCCGGCCCGGGCGCCATGGCAGCGGACAGGCCCTCACCTGCCCGCGATGCTGTTTCAGCCCCGCCTGCTCTGTTTGTTCTCGGCCCAGAGCAAGGCAGTGGGGGCTGGGGGCTGGGCAGAGGGGCAGGCAGCACCCGGGCTCCCCAGCAGAGACATGGGGACAGGTGGCTTGCTGGGAGGTGGCTGGCCTGGTGGACAGGGACCATCCTTGCCCTGGAGCTGTGTACCTCTCTGCATATGGGCCAAGGGATGGGGGCAGCCCAGCTTTGTCACTTGCCTCTGTGCCAGGCTGGAGAGGAGGCCCAGGGTTTGGATGGCCAGGTAGCTTTGGACTTCCCAACCTTCCTCCTAAGAGTGCCGCCTCGGCTCAGCGCCCTTGTCCTCAGACACCATCTGCCTTGTTGGCCACACTGCCCCCATGCCCAGAACAGTGCCTGACATGCCCTGGATGACATGAGCGCTGGCCAGCTGGGGGGCT
>PVKP010030007.1:0-28372 GCA_004027715.1 Plecturocebus donacophilus | reverse complement strand
AAAAGGAAAAACAAAATCAATTTTCTTCTGCAAAGTCCACCAAATCTTTAAATAAGTGTTTATTCACTTTTCCAGTCATTAATACATAAGCAGGTGGATAAGTCTTAGTATTTTCTGACCCACAGGGTCACGAATTGTATCTAGCTGACAAAAAACAATGGGGACAGTTTTGAAGTAACTTCCACTAGCCAAAGTAAAGCATGTGCTAGTTTTTCTATGTTAGATTTAGTGATAAATATAAGAAATCTTTCTTCAATAGTCAAATCCCTAATCAAGAATAGTTCACCATTTCATATATTTTGTAAGATGTGGAGGAACCTCAGTATTAGTAAATGTCTTTGGTTCAGAAGGCTATTGAGGTTGTTGAATTCTTTTTATTCTCTGACAAAAGTTATTTTTTGAAGGGAAGCGTAACACTACGTATGAAGGACTGGAAGTTGTACACAATTGAATCATTTGACAAGGAAGATTTCTTGTATTTTACACTTGGATTTCACTAGTTTTATGATCTTTGAAATACTGCACTTGTTATTTGGAGAGAGGTTGTGGTCTACAAATTTTCTAAGTCTATGCTGTCTATTTGAAAGTCTGGTTATTGCTCGGTTGTTGCAATTAAGCGATTTTCTGCTTTCATAACACCAATTAGAATTAGCTTTTCAATTTGTATCTTTCAACATTAAGTAGCCTCATACACTTAACTTATCACAGCCTTTTTTCAAGGGAATAATTTCACAGATCTCTTCCATTGTGTTGTAAGAAATACAGTAAGAAGAAATGATACTCAGCTTCCAATACCCAAATCTATATTAGTCAGGTTCTCTAGACAGAACCAATAGGATCTGGATGTAGATATGTGAGAGGTGATTTATTAGGGGAACTGGCTCATGCAGTTATGGTGGCTGAGAAATCCTATGACAGGCCATGCGAAAGCTGGAGACCTTGGGATGCTGGTGGTATGGCTGAGTCCAAGTCCAAAGGCTGCAGAACCAGACAAGCCCATGGTGTAACTCTCGATCACAGGCTGAAGACCTCAAGGCCCTGTGGGCTGCTGGTGTACGTCCTGGAGCTCAAAGGCTGGCAAGCTTGGTGTTCTGATGACCATGGCAGCAGATGAAACGTCTGTCCCAGCTCTCAGAGAGAGTCCAATTTGCCTTCAGTATTTGTTCTCTTTGGGCCCCCCACCTATTGGATGATGTTCACCAACACCTCCCCACCTGATCCATTCAGGCTCACACTCTATCTCCTTCGGAAACATTCTCACGGACACACCCAAAATAATGCTTTACCAGGTTTCTAGATATTCTTTAATCTAGTCAAGCTGACACCTAAAATTAAGTACACCAGTCCAGTCCTTGCCAATTTGGCACCCATATGCATATCCTTAAGACTTAATTTCCAAATAAAGACAATAGCATGTCTTTATTTTGTTTTGTTTAACGTATATGCAACTGTCCTGTGTTTGTGATTTTCAGGCTTTTAGACATTAGGGACTTCGACATTAGGGATTTTGATCTTTCAGGATTTCAGTATTTGGGATTATGGCATTCAGGATTGTATCTACTGGGATCATAATCCAACCCCCTACTAACTTTTTCTTTTAAGTTTTCCTAGAAACTGTAATCAGCCAGAATCCTGGAGAAGTAAAAGCATGAAAGGAACCTAATATGTGAGGGAAATGGACCTGAGTAATACAAGGAATGAAGCACAGCAGACAACGTCGGTGTTCTGTCCAGATCTCCTGGGTTTCCTTCCACTGGTTCAGTGTAGCCATTCTCCAGCTGCTGCAGGTGCTGTTGCTAACAGCTCACACCTGCAACAGTCTCAGGAGGATTGCCCGTGGCGGACTGAAGCAACATCACCAAGAGGTGTCTGGAAGTTATGCACTCATCTCTGCAACAGCCTCTGAACAATGACTGCCTGATGCCCGATACGGAGGTACAAAAAAGCCTCACTCTCTGGCCACTAGGTAGGAATGATCCCCAGTACTTCGGAGCTCCTGGACATTTCAGGCTGATGCTATAGCTGAAAATATAGACTTGCTTCCCTTGACCTCTTCTGTTTTCCTCATTCTCCGCAGATGTAATCGTGAAATTTTCTCAATAAAATACTTGATTATCTCTGTCCTGCTTTTGTAAAGTTCATTTGGTAATTTCCCCCTAATATCTAAAATTGGAATTCTTAGTTCATCATTCTGAGCCTTTTTGCTTATTTGAGAATGTGTAATAATGATCCATCTTGCTCAAAGGGAGACTTTAGCAGCAATCTTTATCATTCAGTTCTAAGAATTAATTTCCATTATGATTTCTTTTTGGCCCACAAATACTTTTAAAAATTTCCAAACACCCACGAGGGGTATTTCTACTTGTCTTTTTGTTACTGATTTTTAAACTTATTTTATGGCTGTTAGATAAGTATTTTGTATGATACTAATTTTAAAAAATTTATTGAGATGTGTTTTATGCATTGCCATAAATATTTTGTGCTGGGAAAGAATGTATATTCTGCAGTTGTTGAATGCAGTTTTCTATATATATCCTTTTCATTAAACTTGTTAATTGTGTTGCTTAGATTCTTTACATTCTTTTTTTGTCTCTTTGATTTCTTATGAGGAATTAGTTAAAATTTTCCTCTGTGATGGTAAATTTGTCACTATATTTTGAACTGTTATTAAATGCACAGAAGTTTAGAATTGTTATATTTTCCTAATGTATTAAAGCTTTTATCATTATGTAGTAACTGTCTATCTCTCTAGAAGTGCTTTTTGCTTTAAAGTCTATTTTGTCTGATATTAGTATAGCTACACCAGATTTCTTTGTTTAGTATTTTCCTAGTCTATTTTTCCATCCTTTGACTTTCATGCTTCCCATGTCCCTATATTATAGGTTTATAGGTGGGGCTCTTAGAAAGGGCACAGAGTTGGCTGGGCGCGGTGGCTCACGCCTGTAATCTCAGCACTTTGGGAGGCCGAGGTGGGCAGATCATGAGGTCAAGAGATCAAGACCATCCTGGCCAATACGGTGAAACCCCGTCTCTACTAAAAACACAAAAAAATTAGCCAGGCGTGGTGGCACACGCCTGTGGTCCCAGCTACTCGGGAGGCTGAGAGGAAGAATTGCTTGAACCCAGGAGGCGGAGGTTGCAGTGAGCCGATATTGTGCCACTGCACTCCAGCCTGGTTACAGAGCAAGACTCCATCTCAAAAAAAAAAAAAAAAGAAAGAGCATAGAGTTGTATTATTACTAATCCAGTCTGACAATTTTTGACTTCTAATTGGACAGTTTAGAAAATTTCTGTTAAGATTCATTTTATATTTGGTATGGCACAAATTTATATTATCAGAATATTCACTGAACCTTCCTAGCAAGGACTGCCTCTTCCAGGTATATCCCTGCTGAAGGATAAACCTCCAGCTCCATTAACATGTAGACCCATTAATAGGCTTGGCCATGTGATTTTTTTTTTACCAATTAAAACTGAGTAGAGGTAAATGTGCTACTTCCGAGTAGGGCTTTGTTTTTTTGTTTTGTTTTGTTCTGTCTCACTCTGTTGTCCAGGCTGGAGTGCAGTGGTGTGATCTTGGCTCACTGCAGCCTCTGCCTCCCAAGTTCAAGGGACTCTTCTGTCTCAGCCTCCCAAGTAGCTGGGATTATAGGTGCCCACCACCACGCCCAGCTAATTTTTGTATTTTTAGTAGAGACAACATTTCACCATGTTGGCCAGGCTAGTCTGAAACTCCTGACCTCAGGTGATCAACACATTCAAGCCTCCCAAAGTGCTGGGATTACAGGTGTGAGCCACCGCACCAAGCCTGAGTAGAGGCTTTATAATCAACATTCAAAAGCTGAGTTGTTCTCTGACACAATTCCTGCAGTATTCCACCCTATGGCTGCTCCTTCATTGTGTCCCAGATTGAACAGCTAAAGCTAACTGAAGACCGCCGTGTGATGTGAGAAATAAACCTTGGATTCCATAAGTCACTGATATTTGTAGGTGACTTATGATTCTGACCTTACAAAGTCAGAATAATATATTTAAATGTATTTCTACCATATTATTTGCTGTTCTTTATCTATTGCTCCCTGTGTTCATTGTCTTCTATTATGCCTTCTTCTTGATTGCTTTTTACATTTTTAAATTTCTTTTCTTCTCTAAGAGTTTGGAATTTTTTCTACATTCTTTTAAGTTACTTCCCTATCTATTTTAACTTGTATATCAGTATTTATTAGGATAGGCTATATTATGCACAATTTCAAATTCTCAGTGGCTTAAACCAATACAGGGTCCTATTCTTCCTCTACAATATACAGGCAGACGGAGGATCCAACATGTGGGAGCATCACCAGTTGTAGCAGCAGAAAGAGAACAGACAGTTTGCAGCGGCACCTAAGTGAGTCTTAAATTTCATTGAACAAAAGTTCCATGATCACATCCAAATTCATGGGAGCACGGAAGTCCAATCTTCTTTTGTGAGTGGAAGGAGAAGAAAACTTGGAATATTGATAAAGGATGTAATGTTTACCACAGAAAATGCCATTCTGCTCACCAAAGGTTTGAGTCACCTTCTCCCATGCAGAACACTCACCTCGAAAAAGACAATCCAAAAGTCTCATCTAGATGGAAGTTTAGCTCAGAGTCAGGTTTCCTGTACATCAAATCTTGTTGTGGTGTGTGTTTGTTTTTTTGAGACAAGATCTCACTTTGTCACTCAGGCTGGAGTGCAGTGGCATGGTAATGACTCACTGCAGCCTAGATCCTCCTGCCTCAGCCTCCTGAGCGGGTGGGACTACATGCATGAGCCACTGTGTCTGGCTAATTTATGTATTATTTTAGAGATAGGATCTTGCTATGTTGTCCAGGCTGCTCTCAAACTTCTAGGCACAAGCGATCTTCCGACGTTGGTTTCCCGAAGTGTTGAGGTTGTAGGTATGAGATACCATGCTTGGCCTGGTTACTCTTGATATAAGCCTGTTGAGCCAAAAAAACAAATTGAATTCATTGCAAGCATCCAAAATACAATGACAAAACAAGTACAGTGTAACTAGAAAAACACTTCCATTTGGAAAAGAAAAACTCTGTGATATATAACAACCACTGGTCCACAACAATTAAAATTCAAGTTGGCAAGTATTGTTAAGGCCTCTATCCTTGAGGGGATGGGAAATTTGTGTAGATATTCCTTGATTAAATCTACTCTTTAGTGGGTAGAGGAACTTAGTTTTCCGTTATTCTCTGTGGCCCTGACTCTACATTCTGGAAAGTTACTTGTTTTTCATTATCCTTGTTGGCCACATGTGAAATAGAAGACAACAGAGCTGCTAGTGGGCTATGTAGCCTTCTCAGCTATTAGATGTCACTGGGAAAGACACACACTTTAGCTCTTTTTTCCAAGTTATTTTATCAAATGAAGCAGTTTGTTGGGCACCATACCGTTAACTTCGTCTTTTTGCCCTCCTGGTCAATGTTTGTGCTGCCGATAAAGACATTCCTGAAACTGGGAACAAAAAGAGGTTTAATTGAAATTACAGTTCCACATGACTGGAGAAGCCTCAGAATCATGGTGAGAAATGAAAGGTACTTCTTACATGGTGGCAGCAAGAGAAAAATGAGGAAGAAGCAAGAGAAAAATGAGGAAGAAACAAAAGCAGAAACCCCAGATAAACCCATCAGATGTTGTGAGACTTAATCACTATCATGAGAATAGCACAGGCAAGACTGGCCCCCATGATTCATGGGTCCCTCCCACAACACGTGGGAATTCTGGGAGATACAATTCAAGTTGAGATTTTGATGGGGACACAGCCAAGCCGTATTATTCTGCTCCCAGACTGTCCAAATCTCATGCCCTCACATTTTAAAACCAATCATGCCTTCCCAACAGTCCCCCAAATTCTTAACTCATTTCAGCATTATCCCAAAAGTCCACAGTCCAATGTCTCATCTGAGACAAGGCAAGTCCCTTCTGCCTATGAGACTGTAAAAGTGAAAGCAAGCTAGTTTCTTCCTAGATACAATGGGGGTACAAGTATTGGGCAAATATGGCTGTTCCAAATGGGAGAAATTGGCCAAAACAGACTTATAGGGCCCATGCAAGTCTGAAATCCAGTGGGGTAGTAAAGTTTTAAAGCTCCAAATGATCTCCTTTGACTCCAGGTCTCACATCCAGGTCACACTGATGCAAGAATGGGTTCCCATGGTCTTGGGCAGCTCTGCTCCTGTGGCTTTGCAGGGTACAGCCTCCCTCTCAGCTGCTTTCATGGGCTGGCATTGAGTGTCTGCGGCTTTTCCAGGTGCGTGGTGCAAGCTGTAAGTGGATCTACCATTCTGGGGTCTGGAGGATGATAGCCGTCTTCTCACAGCTCCACTAGGTGGTGCCTCAGTAGGGACTCTGTGTGGAGGCTCCGACCCCACATTTCCCTTCTGCACTGCCCCAGCAGAAGTTCTCCATGAGGGCCCCACCCTTGCAGCAAACTTTTGCCTGGGTCTCCAGGCATTTTCATACATCTTCTGAAATCTAGGCAGAAGTTCCCAAACCTCAATTCTTGACTTCTGTGCACCCACGGGCTCAACACAACTTGGAAGCAACCAATGCTTTGGGCTTCTGCCCTCTGAAGTCACAGACTGAGCTGCATGTTGACCCCTTTTAGCCATAGCTGGAGCAGCTAGGACACAGCGCACCAAGTCCTTAGGCTGCACACAGCACAAGGACCCCAGGCCTGGCCCACAAAACCACTTTTTCCTCCTAGGCCTCCTGATCTGTGATGGGAGGGGCTGCCATGAAGTTCTCTGACATGGCCTGGAGACATTTTCCCCATTGTCTTAGGGATTAACATTAGGGTCCTTGATACTTACGTAAATTTCTGCAGCCAGCTTGAATTTCTCCCCAGAAAATGGGTTTTTGTTTTCTTTTGCATAGTCAGGCTGCAAGTTTTCCAAACTTTTATGCTCTGCTTCCCTTATAAAACTGAATGCCTTTAACAGCACCAAAGTCATCTTTTGAATGTTTTGCTGCTTAGACATTTCTTCTGCCAGATACCCTAAATTATCTTTCTCAAGTTCAGAGTTCCACAAATCTCTAGGGCAGGGGCAAAATGCTGCCAGCCTCTTTGCTAAAACATAACAAGAGTCACCTTTGCTCCAGTTCCCAAAAAGTTTCTCATCTCCATCTGAGACCACCTCAGCCTGGACCTTATCGTTTATCGTTCATAGCGCTATCTGCCTATGAGCCTGTAAAACTGAAAGCAAGCTAGTTACTTTCAATTTTGAGCAAAGCCATTCAACAAGTCTCGAGGAAGTTCCACACTTTCGCACATTTTCCTGTCTTCTTCTGAGAACTCCAAACTGTTCCAACCTCTACCTGTTACCCAGTTCCAAAGTTGCTTCCACATTTTCAGGTATCTTTCCAGCAATGCCCTACTTTACTGGTATCAATTTACTGTATTAGTCCATTTTCATGCTGCTGATAAAGACATACCTGAAACTGGAAACAAAAAGAGATTTAATTGGAGTTAGAGTTGCACATGTTCCACCTCAGAATCACGGCAGGAGGGGAAAGGCACTTCTTACATGGTGGCGGCAAGAGAAAAACGAGGAAGAAGCAAAAGTGGAAACCCCTGATAAACCCATCAGATCTTGTGAGACTTAATCACTACAGTGAGAATAGCATGGGAAAGACTGGCACCTATGATTCAATTACCTACCCCTGGGTCCCTCCTATAACATGGGGGAATTCTGGGAGATACAATTCAAGTTGAGATTTGGATGAGGACACAGCCAAACCACATCACCCTGAGATCCTTCCTTAATCCAGCTGGCAGATCTCACAAGGGTATAATGTCTATACTGCTAATTTAACCTCTCCCTTAAGGCTAAGTTGTAATTGGCCTTTGCTACTCAAAAGTTTTCTTACATTTACCTTTTAATTTTTGGGTTGGTGAACTACTTTCTATTCTTGAAAGCTTATGGATTTTTGTACTGTCTATACTCCCTTTTATTCCTGTTTGCAAACACACAAATTCCTTACTAGACTTGGAAATGGCCAAATGCAGCCAACAATAACCAACACTCACTAATAAAGGTTTTTTTCCCATCCTCTTCCTCTAGAGTTACATATTACTTTATTGAGTACATAATATGACTCCCAAGTTATGGGAGATTACATCTTACCAATTATTTTGGCATACAGCTTTCTCACCTTCAATATGCATTTCTTCACTGCTTCCCATACCAATGCTTGTTTCTGTTGGGACAAAGCAAGTTATGCTGTCACACAAATAACCCTGAGTTTTCAGAAGGAATTAGATTTCATCCAAGATTTCACTCTGGATTACAGGCTATGAAGGTTCAACAGCAATAGTGCCAGGCTCTGGTCAAGATGGCAGTGAAAGAGAATGGTTACTCAAACTAGGTCTTAAAATACTCTCTGGCAAGCGACAGTTTCATACGCCATTGATCAAAGCCAGGTTTTAGGCAAGGCTAACATCCAAGTAAGCAAGGAGGTCCAGAACCCTGTATTCCCCAAAGGAGAGAGGAACCACAAATACTGAAGGGTAACGTTAACATCGGCAAAAAAGTTAATATCTTTAGCCTCTTTTAAAATAATTAAGGACATTAGAAGATTTTAATTCTTTTTTTTTCTTTCTTTCTTTTTTTTTTTTTTTTTTGCGACAGGGTCTTGCTTTGTTGCCAGGCGCCAGGCTGGAGTGCAGTGGCATGAGCTTGGCTCACTGCAACCTCTGCCTCCCGGGTTCAAGCAATGCTCCTGCCTCAGCCTCCCAAGTAGCTGGGACTACAAGCGTGCGCCACCACACCCAGCTAATTTTTGTATTTTTTAGTAGAGACGGGGTTTCACCATGTTGGCCAGGATGGTCTAGATCTCTTGACCTCGTGATCTGCCCGCCTTGGCCTCCCAAAGTGCTGGTATTACAGGCGTGAGCCACCGTGCCTGGCAAAATTTTAATTCTTATTTCTCTTAACTAACATAAAAGTTTCTTAGGATATTAGTTTTATCTTTCCAATTTTTGTCCCCCAATTAGATATTATTAATATTAATTATTATATCAATATTCTAAAATAATATCTAATATAACACCTATAATAATATTAATAATATGTAATTATTAATATTATCTTCTTCTACAGCCAATTTTTTTCCTTTTCTTTTTTTTTTAATGGAGTTTCACTCTTATTGCCCAGGTTGGAGTGCAATGGTGTGATCTTGGCTAACCACAACCTCTGCCTCCTGGATTCAAGTGATTCTCCTGCCTCAGCCTCCCAAGTAGCCGGAATTACAGGCAAGTACTACCATGCCCAGCTAATTTTTTTTTTGTTTGTATTTTTAGTAGAGACAGGGTTTCTCCATGTTGGTCAGGCTTGTCTTGAACTCCCTTGTCTTGAATACCTCAGGTGATCCACTGGCCTCGGCCCCCCAGAGCGCTGTGATTACAGGTGTGAGCCACCACGCCTGTCCTACAGCCAGTCTTTATTTAGATTGATTCATGTGTTTACCACTTTTTTTTTTTTTTGAGACAGAGTCTCGCTCTGTTACCCAGGCTGGAGTGCAGTAGCATGATCTTGGCTCATTGCAACCTCCTAGGTTCAACCAATTCTTCTGCCTCAGTCTTCCAAGTAGCTGGGATTACAGGTGCCTGCAACCACACCTGGCTAATTTTTTATTTTTAGTAAAGACAGGGTTTCACCATGTTGGCCAGGCTGGTCTCAAACTCCTGACCTCAAGAAATCCACTTGCCGCAGCCTCCCAAAGCACTGAGATTATAGGCATGAGCCACTGCACCTGGCCGTGTTTACTACTTTCTCCCTTCTCCAATATTACATCTTAAGGGGTTCAATTTTGTGTGTGTGTGAAATATACCCTTTAGAATCCTTCAGCTGATAGTCTGCTAGGAGTAAATTGTTTATTTTTGTTTGTCTGAAAAGGTTTTATTTCACCACTTTTTCCTTTTTTAAAGTGGAGTTTATTTTCCTAGGCACTCAACTCTAGCCTTGCATTTCAGATTTTGAAAGCATGATTTTACTGTCTTGACAGTACCATTGTTGTTGAGAATTCAGCTGTAAAATTAACATCACTTTTATCTAATCTTCCTTTCCTGCTAGTGTCTTTAAAAATCTTCTTTTGTTTACTTTTCTGTGGTGCAGTATAATTTGTTTGGGTGTAGAAGATCTTTAATTAATTCATTTTGGGGTTTGGAAACCTCAAATCTGTGGAATCTTGTCTCTCTTCAATCTGGAAAACTTTCAACCTTCACATCTAGGATTATTGCCTTTGTCAATTCTAACCTGAAACTTTGATTAGATGTAAGATAGATCTTACTCTAATGTCCAGGGATTTTTCACCTATCATACATTATTTATCTTTTTGCTCTCTTTTCTCTATGCTGTATAATTTCCTTAGAGCTATGTGTCAGGGCCAGGTGCAGTGGCTCATGCCTGTAATCTTAACACTTTGGGAGGCTGAGGCAGGTGGATCACTTGAGGTCAGGAGTTTGAGACCAGCCTGGCCAATATGGTGAAACTCTGTCTGTACTAGAAATATAAAAACTAGCCTGGCATGGTGGCACATACCTGTAATCCCAGCTATTTGGGTGGCTGAGGCATGAGAATCACTTGAACCTGGGAGGTGGAGGTTGCAGTGAGCTGAGATCATGCATTGCATCCCAGCCTGGGTGATACAGTGACACTCTGTCTCAAAAAAAAAAAAAAAAAGAACCATATGTCAGTTCACTAATTTTGTTTTTAGTTGTGTATAATCTGCCATTACACTTGTACTTTCAGTATTTTTTTCTATTTATATTGAATTTATATATATTTATATATTATTTAAATGTACATATTGATTATTATTTTTTTATTTTTATTTTTTATTGTACTTCAGGTTCTGGGGTACATGTGCAGATCATGCAGGACTGTTGCATAGGTACACACATGGCAAGGTGGTTTGCTGCCTTCATCCCCCCATTAGCTATATCTGGTATTTCTCCCCACGTTATCCCTCCCCACCTGCTCCACCCCCTACTGTCCCTCCCCTAGCCTCCCCCAACTGACTGCAGTGTGTTGCTTCCCTCCCTGTGGCCACGTGTTCTCATTGTTCAACACCCACCTATGAGTGAAAACATGTGGTGGTTGGTTTTCTGTTCTTGTGTCAGTTTGCTGAGAATGATGGTTTCCAGATTCATCCATGTCCCTATGAAGGACATGAAGTCACCAGTTTTTATGGCTGTGTAGTATTCCATGGTGTATATGCACCACATTTTCTTTATCCAGTCTATGGTTGATGGACATTTGGGTTGGTTCCTAGTCTTTGCTATTGTAAACAGTGCTGCAATGAACATTCGTGTGCATGTGTCTTTATAGTAGAACGATTTATAATTCTTTGGATATATACCCAGTAATAGGATTACTGGGTCAAATGGTATTTCTATTTCTAGGTCCTTGAGGAATTGCCACATTGTCTTCCACAATGGTTGCACTAATTTACACTCCCACCAACTGTGTAAAAGTGTTCCTATTTCTCCACATCCTCTCCAGCATCTGTTGTCTCCAGATTTTTTAATGATTGCCATTCTAACTGGCATGAGATGGTATCTCAATGTGGTTTTGATTTGCATTTTTCTAATGACCAGTGATGGTGAGCCTTTGTTCATATGTTTGTTGGCCTCATAGATGTCTTCTTTTGTAAAGTGTCTGTTCATATCCTTTGCCCATTTTTGAATGGATTTGTCTTTTTGTTTGTTTGGTTTTTTTTTTTTGTAAATCTGTTTAAGTTCTTTGTAGATTCTGGATATTAGCCCTTTGTCAGATGGGTAGATTGCAAAAATTTTTTCCCATTCTGTTGGTTGCCAGTTCACTCTAATGATTGTTTCTTTTGCTGTACAGAAGCTCTGGGGTTTAATTAGATCCCATTTGTCTATTTTGGCTTTTTTTGTCATTGCTTTTGGTGTTTTAGCCATGAATTCCTTGCCTATGCCTATGTCCTGAATGGTTTTGCCTAAGTTTTCTTTGGTTTTTATCGTGTTAGATCTTATGTTTAGATCTTTAATCCATCTGGAGTAAATTTTAGTGTAAGGTGTCAGGAAGGAGTCCAGTTTCTGCTTTCTGCACATTGCTAGCCAGTTTTCCCAATACCATTTATTAAACAGGGAATGCTTTCCCCATTGCTTGTTTTTGTCAGTTTTGTCAAAGATCAGATGGTTGTAGATTTGTAGTGTTGCCTCTGAGGCCTCTGTTCTGTTCCATTGATCTATATCTCTGTTTTCGTACCAGTACCATGCTGTTTTGATTACTGTGGCCTTATAGCATAGTTTGAAGTCAGGCAGCGTGATGCCTCCAGCTTTGTTCTTTTTGCTTAGCATTGACTTGGCTATGTGGACTCTCTTTTGGTTCCATACGAAGTTTGAAGTGGTTTTTTTCCAGTTATGTGAAGAAGGTCATTGGTAGCTTGATGGGGAAAGCATTGAATCTATAAATTACTTTGGGCAGTATGGCGATTTTCATGATATTGATTCTTCCTAACCATGAGCATGGAATGTTTTTCCATCTGTTTGTGCCCTCTCTTATTTCCTTGAGCAGTGGTTTGTAGTTTTCCTTGAAGAGGTCCCTTACATCCTTTGTTAGTTGTATTCCTAGGTATTTTATTCATATACATATTGATTATATACATACAATTCAAGTTCTATTTGGTTTTCAAAAAAACTGTCTAGCCATTGTTATTGTTTGTTACTAATACCTCCAATATTCTCTTGTTGAAATTATAAAACATATTTTTATAATATTCTGTCTGATAATATGAGCAGCAGAATTATTTGTAATCTCCATTCTGCTATTGTTTTTATTGTTACTTATTCATGGGACGTTGTTTCCTTCTGTATTTTGTAATGTTCAAAAACTCAAGTGGGAATTTTATGAGACCTAAGTTGAAAATGTATTTTTCCTGAGTTTGCATGTTTTTCCCCCTATGCTTTGAATGTTTTTACTTCCATGCTTTGAAATACCACAACTCAATATCCCTTCAAAACAGATATTGCTCAAAGTTTTTAGTGCTATGTAAGTGTTATCAATTTATTCCCCTCAATGGCACAAAGTCTAGCTTATGTGTAGGGAAACACAGGGAATTTATCTCCTCTTCTCCCACCATGAAAGGTAAAAGGCAGTTTTCCTTGTTATCGTCATCTGCAGGTTGTATTTTCTTTTCATTTACCTTGTTTGTATCCTATGGCTCTCCTAATATCATCTCCTTGGCAAAGCCCAGACATTGCCTACTGCTCCCATTGTTTCATGCAGTCATCAAAATAGAAGCTCAGTTTCATCAGGGATGGACAGATACCCTCAGAGAAGGTACCAACTTCAGTGTCACTTTCCTTTCTGGGTTCCTGCTTTTATTCCATTTTTGGTCTTCGAGAATTTCCCTTGCTTTATCATAACATAATTTTTTTCACCCTCCCAATATTTTAATATTAAAATTAAATTAAAATATTGGGAGGGTGAAAAAGTGATGTAGAATTTTAAATTATTTTGCTGCGTGAGCTTGTAACTGGACACGTTGTCTGCCATGGTGCCAAATATGGAAGTCCAGTTTTCCAAATTTTGTTTTTCTTATCATTTATTCTGTTACTTTTAAACAAATATACTAGAAAGACCATCAGACCTGGTGTTTGTTTCATAGCGCTTTAAACTACACTGATCTATCCAGGGATTACTGGCTTTGATCCTCTAAGAAGAATCTCTGTCACTACCTGTTCTAAGCAATTACCGTGTCCCTCTATTGCTTTGTCCATTTCCTTGCTTTTGCTCCCTACTTGAATCTAGATTGTACTCCAAATCTGACCTTTGTCTTTATTTTTCATTCTAAACCCCAAATCAAGACCCCTTGGACTTGAATGCAAAGGTAGCTTTCTCAGTTTTCATACTTTTGATACTTCCTAGAATTTGCCTTTGCTGACATCATTGATGTTTCTGCTTTTAACATTCAAAATTGGGCATTCAACTTGAGCAGATCCTATGCCAATCATCCTTCTCTGTTTTTAGCCACCTGACTTGTGCCCTAGAAAAACCTTCTCCACTCAAGAAAAGGAGAAAAATCAGAAAACACCACTAGTTTGACCTGTAACCAGTCTTCTGACAGTGATCAAATTTTAGTGTCTCTCTTTGTCACCCAGACTGGAGGGCAACGGCATGATCTCAGCTCGCTGCAACTTCCCCCTCCTGGGTTCAAGTGATTGTCCTGCCTCAGTCTCCCTAGTAGCTGGGATTACAGGTGCTTGCCACCAAGCCTGGCTAATTTTTGTATTTTTAGTAGAGATGAGGTTTCTCCATGTTGGCCAGGCTGGTCTCCTACTCCTGACATCAGGTAATCTGCCCTCCTCAGTCTCCCAAAGTGCTGGGATTACAGGTGAGACCCACCTGTGGCTTCTTTATAGGTTATTTTTACTTGTACAGATTTTCCAGGCTTTAGCGTTGCAGTTTGTGTTGATGTTTCTCACATGGTACCGAGTTCCAAGGAGACATCTTTTCTTTGTGTGTGTGTTTTTCTCCTACTAAAATACTATGGACAGAAGAAGACAGTGCTCTTATCAGATGGGCTTGTGCCATGTGACAACTGCTACACCAGGAAACGGTTTAGCTTTACACAAGGCAAAAACCTGAGTGGAGGAAGTCATGGTGCTCTTATCAAAATAAGAAAAAATAGGTCCAGGATATAAACAAAAAGCTTTTACTATCATTTTTCATTGCCCTTTGAACAAAGTCTAGTTACAAAAGGATTTGGTAGAAAACGTCTTCTCACCCTAAAAGCATCCACTGCTTGAACTTTTATTTCCTTCTACCTTGAAGCAATTGATTGGATTTATAGATGTCTTCCCCTCCCTTTGTGGTTTAGACAGCTTGGACCTTGGACACCTGGGGGTTAGCCAAGGCACCTGTTGCCTTGAAACCTAGCAAGGTTTTCACCTCTCCCCAGGCCTAATTCCATTTCTTGGGATCGTCCATTCTCTAATTCACCACAGGGCACAGGAGGCCTAACCAGTTGGGAGTCAACCAGCGGCGGGCCTGGGTTCAGTTTGTCAATCCTACCACATGGGGGCGATAGGAAGCAAGAATGGGGGAATCACATAAGGCTTTCTAACAAACCATGGCTGCCAATCAGCGACTGGCCCAGACAGTATTTCAGAAGTTGGCAAAACATAGACACTCCTCCTTAGGATTGAAATGCATCGGGGCGGAGAGCGAGAAGGGAGAGTGAAAGAAGGGGATAGAGATTTTCTTTCTACTTCAAAATACATCTTTCCAGTCACTTTCCTAAGCATAGGAGATAATATAATCTTTAATAATTTGTTGTCACTATTGTTTTTAACTTGAACATATTTTCTATGTCCTTAAATGTTTGGTAACAGAGAATTTTTAAATTACTGAATAAATTTCCGGTCAAAGGGTATACACTATCATATATCTAATTAAAACACGGTTTTAGAGAGTTGCTTATCTACGATGCCAACACTTGGTAGTTTATTTTCAATCTTTGTCAATTTGACTCTTTATTTATTCATATTTTTAAAAATGTAATGATTTTGAATATTTTATTGACATATTTATTGCCTGTTTTATCTCTTTTTTGAATTTTCCATGAGTATCCTTGATCCAGAAACGCATTTTCTGAGTCATTTTGCTCCAATTTGGATGTATAGTCCCATCACCCCATCTTAACCCCCAGCATGATAAATCATTTGCAGAAGAGGAATTTGTCTCATTGTGTTTTTGAACAGGCAATTCCCTTTCTTATGGCACATTTTGTTCAAGCTCTCTTTTCTTTCCCCACCTCATAATCCCCCTGGCTCTCTCTTCTTTTTCTGCCTTACAGGGCTGCCCCTGTGAAGTTTGTGGAAACATCTAGGTCAGACCCATTCAGAGTCCTCCCAACAGGAAATTGAGCCCAGCACTCTGCTATGAAAGGTGACCACCTGACAAAGCATCCTCTTCTGTCCTTTCCAGGTCTCCTGGTTTGTGATGCAGAGTCCTTCATTCAGTTTCTGGTGCATCTCTGTCTGATAAATTCACCTCAGAGTCACTTTTACTATCAGGGGATCCATCATATTAAAATGGCACTTAGGAGCTGGGTGAGGCAGTGAAGAGGAAGGGAATGGAAAGACTGAGCAGAAAGAAGAGAGGTGGGTAAGGTGGGAACCCTGGTGGTTGAGGGGAGAAAGTTAACTAAATTGCCTTGAAAATAGGCTCCACATATTTTTGGATCAAGCCTCAGTGTTATATCCAGTGTGTTCGACAGATAGAGTGGATTTTGTTTTAACTTTTCTTCCTCTACATGACAAAGTTATTTTTAAGAATAATCATGAAATGAAACAAATAATTAATGGCCAGGAAACTTTAAAAAGTGAACATTTTCTTTTACTGGCCCTTCTATGGTCATGTCAGTAAAAATAAATAAATGAAAATAAAGATTCCATTTCAAAAAAGGAAAACAGAGTGACATTTTTATTTCATTGACCTTTCTACATACAGCCATATTACTGGAAATTTTTTTTTTTTTTTTGAGACAGAGTCTTACCCCATTGCCAGGTGCCAGGCTGGAGTGCAGTGGCGTAATCTCGGCAGCCAACCACGCCCCGCTAATTTTTATATTTTTTTTAGTAGAGACGGGGTTTCATCATGTTGGCCAGGGTGGTCTCAATCTCTTGACCTTGTGATCCGCCCGCCTCGGACTCCCAAAGTGCTGGGATTACAGGCGTGAGCCACTGCGCCCGGCCTGGAAAAATTTTTTAAAATAAAAAGTAAAATGAATAGAGTAGTACAAAAGATTAGAGTAGTTAAAAGGTAATAAATTAATACTTATTAAATATATAAATTTATTTCTTAAAAAGACATAGGAAAACTTACTTCATATTGACCTATGATATAAATAAATCACAACATTACAGTTTCTGTTTTCTTGAGTTTTAACTTCCACAGATTTGTCCATGACTTCAACAAAATTGATTTTCACATACTTAATGCTCGAAGGACAGTGCAACCAGATTTATCCATTAATTTTTTATTTATTTTAACTTCAAAAGTTTTGCTAACATGAAGTAAGATAATAAATAGTGAAGAAAAGCTTTAAACAAAGATAAGCAGAGATTCATAAGATTCTAATTTCACAATGAAAATAAAAAATTTCAAATTTCCCATGTCTTTATTTTTTCAACATCAACTATACCAGTTTTGAAATATGTCTATAATCTAAAATTCTAAACACAAATAAAAATTTCATCTTATCACAAAGAATGACAGAATCGAAGTAACTCAAGTTTATTTCTTCGTCTTTACAATCATTGTGCTGTAATTGTTTATGTGAATCTTTTGTTTAAACACTGGAATATGTTGTTCATAGGAACTGGAGACACAAACTGCATCGAAAATTAACTTGAATGATTGTGAACCTTTACAGACTTGCTCTTAAAATGAGTGTATATAGCTAAATCTACAAGGGTCAGGGCTGTCATAATTAAACTCTATGATGTATGCAATGTATATTAAAGAATAAGCAACAAAATGGTAGTTTGAAGGTTACATATACACTATTAAAATCCAACAGTAGCCATAGCAGTTATTTAAAACCTGGTCCAATAAAATATGTCTTTGGGCAACCTGCAGAGTGGAAGAAAATATTTGTAAACCATTCATCCCACAAGGGATTAATATCCATAATATTAAAACAAGGAACTCAATTGAACAACAACAACAAAAATAATCGAATATAAAAGTAAGCAAAATACCTGAATGGACATTTCTCAAAGGAAGACATACAAATGACTAACAAGATATATGAAAAAAAGGTCAACATCACTAATCACCACTGAAATAAAAATCAAAACCACAATGACATATCATCTTACCCCATTTAGAATGGCTATTAACAAAAGACTAAAAATAACAAATGCTTGTAAGAATAGATTAAAGGGAACTCTCATACTCTGTTGTTGGGGTTGTATATTAGTACAGCGGTTATGGAGAATGATATGGAGATTCCTCAAAAAACTAAAAATGGAAATACCATATGACGCAGCAACCCCATTACTGAGTATATATCCAAAGGAAAGGAAATCCGCATGCCAAAGGGATGTCTGTACTCTCACGTTTATTGTAGTACTATTCACAATAGCCAAGGCATTGCATCAACCTAAGTGTCAATCAACGGATGAATAGAGTTTTAAAAATGTGATATATATATACACAATGGACTACTAGTTAGCCATACAAAAGAATGAAATTCTGTCGTTCAAGGCAACATGGCTGAGCTTGGAGGACCTTGTGTTAAGTTAAATAAGCCAGTCAAAGGAAGATAAATACCAAATATTCTTACTCATATGTGAAAGCTAAAAAAATGATCTCATAGAAGTAGGAAGTAGAGTAGTGATTACTAGAGGTGAGGAACAGTGACCATAAAGGGGAATAGCCAAAGGTTGGTTAACTGAAAAAAGGTACAGCTAGATAGGAGGAATAAGTTCTAGTGTTCTACAGTACTGAAGGGTGTGTCTATAACTTACAATTTATTATATGTTTTCAAGTAGGTAACAGAGTAGATTTTGAATGTTCCCAACACAAAATGATAAATGTTTGAAGTGATGGATATGTTAAAATTACTCTGATTTTATCATTACATATTGTATACATGTATCAAAATACCACACTGTACCCCATTAAATATGTATAATGATCATATGTTAATTAAAAATTACAGCAGCTAAATGAATAAATAAATAAAATTCACTTCCCTGAAAGAATGTGTCTTTGGAGAAGAGTATTTATAATTGCCTTTGTTTACAATTGCTAGTTGGTAGCAATAAAAAGTAGACAGATTTTTAGTCAGTTGTTTTTAAATTCTCTACCGATAGTGTATTCTCTTATTTCCTACATCTGGGGCAGACAGCCCTGATCTTGATCTGTAAATTGGACCACATAGTCCTAAGGTTAGAATCAAATAACATAAAAGAGATACTACTTAGTCATTGGTCACTTGCTACACTCCAAAGATTGTGCAAAGTGCTTTCCAAATATTATTTCATTAATTTCTGCTTTAACTCTATAAGGTTAGGTATCTTGATTACATACATTTTCCCAGTGAGGTGACTGAAGCATAAAGAGGTTAAGTGAGATAGCCAAGATTACACAACAGCTAGAAAAGAGCTAAAGAGTCAGGAATTGAAAGATCTGATACCAAAGTCTGTAGTTGTAATGACTCAGCATGTTTACTAGAAAAGCAATCTATAATTCTCTTATCTTCCACATTAAGTGTCATATTCAGAGTAACGATTAGGTTCTTGTGACAAATGATTGGGGAAAAGAGGGAGCAGGAACTAAATGGGGTCTTATAAATAATAAAACAACTAATACCTTAGCAATAATACTAATATCCTAAAAACAGTCAATTAGAGATAAAATAAAAAAAGTAAGAATTACATGAAGAGAGGCTCAGACTCTATGATTGTCTGAGGTATGCCTAAGGCCGATCAGAGTGTGGAAAAAAAGAAACTTCCAAACTGATAATGTGCAATATAAATTGACACATTTCAAATGGAAAAACTAGCAATTCTACCTCAAAAAGAAATAATAAGGATTTCTATTACTGACAATTTGTCAGTTAGATACCTGGAATAACCCTTTTAGTCTAAAACAATGATAATTATAAATAAGATTTTAAAAATTATTATATTTTAAGTTCTGGGATACATGGGCAGAGCATACAGGTTTGTTACATAGGTATACATGTGACATGATGGTTTGGTGCACCTATCACCCTGTCATCCACATTAGGTGTTTATCCTAATGTTATCCAGTAATGGGATTGCTGGGTCAAATGGTATTTCTAGTTCTAGATACTTGAGGAATCGCCACATTATCTTCCACAGTGGCTGAACTAATTTACACTACCACCAACAGTGTAAAAGCATTCCTATTTCTCCACACCCTCACCAGCATGTGGTTTCCTGACTTTTTAATGATCACCATTCTATCTGGCGTGAGATGGTATCACACTGTGGTTTTGATTTGCATTTCTCTCATGACCAGTGATGATGAGCATTTTTTCATATGTTTGTTTGCCACATAAATGTCTCCTTTTGAGAAGTGTCTGTTCATATCCTTCACTCATTTTTCGATGGGGTTGTTTGTTTTATTTTATTGTAAATTTGTTTGAGTTCTTTGTAGATTCTGGATATTTGTCCTTTGTCAGATGGAGAGATTGCAAAAATTTTCTTCTATTCTGTAGGTTGTCTGTTCACTCTGATAGTTTCTTTTTCTGTGTAGAAGTGCTTTAGTTTAATTAGATCCCATTTGTCTATTTTGACTTTCGTTGCCATTGCTTTTCATGTTTTAGACATGAAGTCTTTGCCCATGCCTATGTCCTGAAAGTTATTGCTTAGGTTTTCTTCTAGAGTTTTTATAGTTTAGGTCTTACGTTTAAATCTTTAATCCACCTTGAGTTAATTTTTTAAATAAGGTGTAAGGAAGGGATCCAGTTTCAGCTTTCTGCATATTGCTAGCCAGTTTTCCCAACCCATTTATTAAATAGGGAATCCTTTCCCCGTTGCTTATTTTTGTGAGTTTTGTCAAAGATCAGATGGCCGTAGATGTGTGGTGTTATTTCTGAGGCCTCTGTTCTGTTCCTTTGGTCTATATATCTGTTTTGATATGAGTGCCATGCTGTTTGATTACTGCAGCCTTGTAGCATAGTTTGAAGTCAGGTAGCATGATGCCTACAGCTTTGCTCTTTTTGCTTAGGATTGTCTTGGCTATGTGGGCTCTTTTTTGGGTTCCATATGAAATTTAAAGTAGTTTTTTCCCCAATTTTGTGAGGAAAGTAAATAGTAGCTTGATGGGGATAGCATTGAATCTATAAATTACTTTGGGCAGTATGGCCATTTTCACAATATTGATTCTTCCTAACCAAGAGCATGGAATGTTTTTCCATTTGTTTGTGTTCACTCTTATTTCCTTGAGCAGTGGCTTGTAGTTCTCCTTGAAGAGGTCCTTCACATTCCATGTAAGTTGTATTCGTAGGTATTTTATTCTCTTTGTAGCAATTGTGAAGGGGAGTTCACTCATGATTTGGCTCTCTGTTTGTCTGTTATTGATGCATAGGAATGCTTGTGATTTTTGCACATTGATTTTGTATCCTGAGACTTTGCTGAAGCTGCTTATCAACTTAAGGAGATTTTGGGCTGAGACGATGGGGTCTTCTAAATATACAATCATGTCATCTGCAAATAGAGAAAATTTGACTTCCTCTTTTCCTAACTGAATACACTTTATTTCTTTCTCTTGCCTGACTGCCCTGGTCAGAATTTCCAATACTATGTTGAATAGGAGTGGTGAGAGAGGGCATTCTTGTCTTGTGCTGGTTTTCAAAGGGAATGCTTCCAGTTTTTGCCCATTCAGTATGATATTGGCTGTGGGCTTGTCATAAATAGCTCTTATTATTCTGAGATATGTTCCATCAATACCTAGTTTATTGAGAGTTTTTAGCATGAAGGGCTGTTGAATTTTGTAGAAGGCCTTCTCTACATCTATTGAGATAATCATGTGGTTTTTGTCTTTAGTTCTGTTTATGTGATGGATCACGTTTATTGATTTGCGTTTGTTGAACCAGCCTTGCATCTCAAGGATGAAGCCAACTTAGTCGTGGTGAGTAAGCTTTTTGATGTGCTGCTGGATTCAGTTTGCTGGTATTTTATTGAGAATTTTTGTATCGATGTTCATCAGGGATATTGGCCTGAAATTTTATTTTTTTGTTGTGTCTCTGCCAGGTTTTGGTATCAGGATGATGCTGGCCTCATAAAATGAGTTAGGGAGGATTCCCTCTTTTTCTATTGTTTGGAATAGTTCTGGAAGGAATGGTACCAGCTCTTCTTTGTACCTATGGTAGAATTCATCTGTGAAACTGGTCCTGGACTTTTTTGGTTGGTAGGCTATTAATTACTGCCTCAATTTCAGAACTTGTTATTGGTCTATTCAGGAATTTGACTTCTTCCTGGTTAGTCTTGGGAGAGTGTAAGTGTCCAGGAATTTATCCATTTCTTCTAGGTTTTCTGTTTTGTTTGCGTAGAGGTGTTTATAGTATTCTCTGATGGTAGTTTGTATTTCTGTGTTATTGGTGGTGATATCCCCGTTATAATTTTTTATTGCATCTATTTGATTCTTCTTTATTTTATTCTTTGTTAGCCTGACTAGTGGTCTATCTATTTTGTGATCTTTTCAAAAAACCAGCTCCTGGATTCACTGATTTTTTGAAGGGTTTTTTTGTGGCTCTAACTTCTTCAGTTCTTCTCTGATCTCAGTTATTTCTTGTTTTCTGCTAGCTTTTGAATTTGTTTGCTCTTGCTTCTAGATTTTATTAAAATAACTAGATTTTAATTGTGACATGAGGGTGTCAATTTTAGATCTTTCCTGTTTTCTCTTGTGGGCATTTAGTGCTATAAATTTCCCTCTACACACTACTTTACATGTGTCAAAGAGATTCTGGCACATTGTATTTTTGTTCTTATTGGTTTCAAAGAACATATTTATTTCTGCCTTCATTTCATTATTTAGCCAGTAGTCATTCAGGAGCAGGTTGTTCAGTTTTCATGTAGCTGTGTGTCCTTGAGTGAGTTTCTTAATTCTGAGTTCTAATTTGATTGTACTGTGGTCTGAGAGACTGTTTCTTATGATTTCCATTCTTTTGCATTTGCTGAGGAGTATTTTACTTTCAATTATGTGGTCAATTTTAGAATAAGTGTGATGTGGTGCTGAGAAGAATGTATATTCTGTTGGTTTGGGGTGGAGAGTTCTGCAGATGTCTATTAGGTACACTTGGTCCAGAGCTGAGTTCAAGGCCCGAATATCCTTGTTAACTTTCTGTCTTGTTGATCTGTCTAATATTGACAGTGGGGTGTTAAAGTCTCCCACTATTATTGTGTGGGAGTCTAAGTCTCTTTGTAGGTCTCTAAGAACTTGCTTTATGAATCTGGGTGCTCCTGTGTTGGGTGCATATATATTTAGGATAGTTAGCTCTTCTTGTTGCATTGATCCCTTTACCAGTATGTAATGCCCTTCTTTGTCTCTTTTGATCTTTTTGGCTTAAAGTCTGTTTTATCAGAGACTAGGATTGCAACTCTTGCTTTTTTTTTTTTTCTTTCCATTTGCTTGGTAAATATTTCTGCATCCCTTTATTTTGAGCCAATGTGTGTCTTTGCACCTGAGATGGGTCTCCTGAATACAGCACACTGATGGGTCTTGACTGTCTAATTTGCCAGTCTATGTCTTTTAATTGGGACATTTAGCCCATCTACATTTAAGGTTAATATTGTTATGTGTGAATTTGATCCTGCCATTATGATGCTAGCTGGTTATTTTGCCCGTTAGTTGATGCAGTTTCTTCATAGCATTGATGATCTTTACAGTTTGGTATGTTTTTGCAGTGGCTGGTACAGGTTGTTCTTTTTCATGTTTAGTGCTTCCTTCAGGAGCTCTTGTAAGGCAGGCCTGACAAAATCTCTCAGCATTTGCTTGTCCATAAAGGATTTTATTTCTCCTTCGCTTATGAAGCTTAGTTTGTCTGGATATGAAATTCTGGGTTGAAAATTGTTTTCTTTAAGAATATTGAATATTGGCCCCCACTCCCTTGTGGCTTGTAGGGTTTCTTCAGAGACATCCACTGTTAGTCTGATGGGTTTCCCTTTGTGGATAACCTGACCTTTCTCTCTAGCTGCCCTTAGCATTTTTTCCTTCATTTCCACCTTGGTGGGTCTGACAACTATATGTCTTGGGGTTGTTCTTCTCAAGGAGTACATTTATGGTGTTCTCTGTATTTCCTGAATTTGAATGTTGGCCTGTCTTGCTAAGCTGGAGAAGTTCTGGATAATATCCTGAGGAGTGTTTTCCAACTTGATTTAATTTTCTCCATCACTTTCAGGTACACTGATAAAATGTAGATTTGGCCTTTTCATGTAATCTCATATTTCTTGGAAGCTCTGTTTGTTTCTTTTCACTCTTTTTTCTCTAATCTTGTCTTCTTGCTTTACTTCATTGAGTTGACCTTCAATCTCTGATATCGTTTTTCTGCTTGCTCGATTTGGCTATTGAAACTTGTGTTTGCTTTGCGAAGTTCTTGTGCTGTGTTTTTCAGCTTCATCCGATCATTTATGTTTTTCTCTAAACTGATTATTCTAGTTCGCAATCCGTCTAACCCTTTTTCAAGGTTCTTAGCTTTTTTGCATTGGGTTAGGACATGCTCCTTTAACTTGGAACAGTTTGTTATTACCCACCTTCTGAAGCCTGCTTCTGTCAGTTCATCAAATTCATTCCCTGTCCCGTTTTGTTCTTTTGCTGGAGAGGAGTTGTTTTCCCTTGGAGGAGAAGAGGCATTCTGGTTTTTGAAATTTTCAGCCTTTTTGTGGTGGTTTTACCCTATTTTTGTGGATTTATCCACCTTTGGTCTCTGAAGTTGGTGACCTTTGGATGGGGTCTCTGAGTGGATGTCTTTTTTGTTGATGTTGAAAGTATTCCTTTCTGTTAGTTTTCCTTCTAACAGTCAGGCCGCTCTGCTGCAGGTCTGTTGAAGTTTGCTGGAGGTCCACTCCAGACCCTGCATGCCTGGGTGTCACCAGTGGAGGCTGCAGAACAGCAAAGATTGCTGCCTGTTCCTTCCTCTGGTAGCTTCATCCCAGAGGAGTACCCACCAGGTGCCAGCCAGAGCTCTCCTGTATGAGGTGTCTGTCAGCCCTTACTGGGAGGTGTCTCCCAGTCAGGATACATGAGGGTCAGGGATCTGCTTGAGGAGGCAATCTGTCCCTTTTCAGAGCTTGAATGCTGTGCAGGAGATCCACTGCTCTCTTCAGAGCTGCCAGGCAGGGACGTTTAAGTCTGCTGAAGCTGTGCCCACAACTACCCTTTCCTAGGTGGGCTTTATTTATATGTCCCTGATGGGCTGTGCCTTTTTTCAGAGATGCCCTGCTCAGTAAGGAGGGAATCTAATGAGACAGTCTGCCTGCAATGGCCTGGCTGTGCTGTGGTGGGCTCTGTCTAGTTCGAACTTCCCAGTGGCTTTGTTTGCACTATAAGGTTAAAATCTACTTGAGCCTCAGCAATGGTGGAAGCCTCTCCCCCCACCAAGTTCATGTGTCCCAGGTCAAGCTCAGACTGCTGTGTTGGCTGCAAGAATTTCAAACCAGTGGATCTTAGCTTGCTGATCTCCATGGGGGTGGGACCCGCTGAGCCAGATCACTTGGCCCCCTGACTTCAGCCCCCTTTCCAGGGAGTGAACATTTCTGTCTCGCTGGTGTTCCAAACGCCACTGGAGTATGAAAAAATAAAACTGCTGCCGCTAGCACAGTTTCTGACCAAATGGCCGCTCAGTTTTGTGCTGGAAACTTAGGGCCCTCTTGGTGGTGTAGGTACCGGAGGGAATCTCCTCCTTTGCGGGTTGCAAAGACCGTGAGAAAAGCCCAGTGTCTGGCCCTGGAGTGTAGGGTACAGACCAAATGGGTTTCCTTGTCTAGGAGTGGGAGTTCCCTGTCCCCTTGTGCTTCCTGGGTGAGACAATGCTCTACCCTGCTTCGGCTCACCCTCCTTGGGCTCACCCACTGTGTAACCAGTCCCAATGAGATGAACCAGGTACCTCAGTTGGAAATGCAGAAATCACCCACCTTCTGCTTTGATCTGCTGGGAGCTGCACACTGGAGCTATTCCTATTCCGTCATCTTGCTAGCAATCCCTCCCTACAGTTTTTAAATTGCTTCTTATTTAATTGCTTTCCTTAAGAGTATTATTTTGTTATAATTTATATGGAAAGAAGTGAAAGGCATTTGCTTTTCCCTAGTATGTTTAATAAAAGTTTATTTTGTATTATTAATAGTTTAGAAAACTCAGCTTCTAAACTATTAATAATATAAAATAATAATATTGATAATAAGATAAATAATTAAATTTACTATTGTCAAATTTTAGAAAATCTTTATTAACTCTTTTATATATGAATTATAATATTTCAGGGTTTTTCAGTTATAACACTTCAGATTTTTCTTGTATAGTGACTAATTTTGATCATTCATAATTTGATGACTTTCATAAAGTCCATTGCTTAGCCCCTTTCAGGGTCTTTATGGAGGTCTGTACAATAAGGATTCTTAAAACATAAACTTTGTAATCTTCAGATTAATCTGGTTTCGATCATATTATAATTATTTGTTTATTTGTTTGTTTCTACACAGGCTCAGGGCTTATTAGCCTCACTTTTGGCAGTCATTTGAGACTATGATGAAATATATGGGCACTCTTCTTAGCAAAAAAAAAAAGGCACAAAATATATAAAATATTGAATACAGTATTATAGACCTCCTGAAGCTTATTTTTACTCCTGCCACAAGTTTTTGCACTAAATTGATAATTTATTTAATACTTGATATTTTGATTTTCTTTCTCTAATATATAGCACAATGTCCTGCAGTTTGTATGCTCCAAACACATAAAGGCTCATTTAATAAATGGAGAAAGAAATGGATGACTGTTGCCAGCCAGATTGTATGACAGGTGCAGAAATTCCCCACTTTCAAAAACTGTTGGTAAATATAATGAGCAAATATTGGGACTTTTCCTGGCCAGTCTTAAAATACCAGACTCTCCAATGCTTTTGCCTTAATGACAAGAGTTTCTTTTCCCAAGACCTCTAAACTGCGGAGATTCTCATTTTCTCTTCTGAAAGCATTTCCTTTCATCTTTGGTACTCTCCTGTCAGTAACTGGGGAGAAAGACATTATACTTTCCATATCCTTAAATGATGTCAGTGTTTTATAAATCTTTTTCTTTTCTAAAAAATTATAATACAATATGAATACATTTTAGTAGCATTCATTTATAATCCAAGACTCTTCACCACCCCTCCTCTTTTTTTTCTATTTTTCATTGTACACAGAGCTATACAAAGCATTATAGAAGATACTAAAATGAATGAAAATCATAAACTCTACAGTGAAGAGTCTTGCAGTCTAATAAAGTTATGAGCAAAGATGAATACAATGAGGAGATAGAAAATAACTTAGAGATAAAGAAACTAAAGTAAATCATAAGACTGATGCAACTTGACACAGAACTGTGATTATTTTTGATGTCTTCAGTTTTCACAGTCAAAGGAGACACTATCAGTAGTTATTACAAAAGCAGCAGGCATAAACTAATATTATCTTGGACAAATTGAGATACAGAGCGACCCTACTCTTAAGTCTTTTTACTTTTGCTTTTACTTTTTATTATGGACATTTTCATACTGCCTGTAAAGACTGAGGTAACTATTTAAGTACCCATCTTTCAACTTTAACTATTATCACCACTTGGCCAATGTTGTCTTATCTATGACCCCAACTCCCCAACCCCATTTACTAAAAGCAAATCCAAAGCATTTTCTTGATTCGTCAACCAGTTTTTCACCACTCCATTCTTTTTCTCACCTGATTTCCTTTCTTATCCCCGTTCCAACCTATCTTTTATTTTTACTTTCAGCACTGCAGTTCTGATCTAACTTTGCCAGGACACAGATCCATAGGGTCAGCCCTGCATCCTGAGCAGCTCAAGGGAGGAGCCAGACCAGCGGTGCCTCACACCTCGTCCTCTTCTGCTCTGGACAGATGGCTCCATAACGACAGCTTCATCATGTCAGTAGATGGGACCCTGCTGCGCATCAGGGTCACTCTTCTGCTGCTCTTGCTTGGGGTGTTTTTGTCCATTTCTGGCTACTTTCAGGCTGGGCCCTCCCAGCATCTCACTTCCCCAGAAGTGGTGATCCCCTTGAAAGTGATCAGCAGGGGCAGAGGTGCAAAGGCTCCTGGATGGTTGTCCTATAGCCTGCAGTTTGGGGGCCAGAGACATGTTGTTCATAGGAGGGTCAAGAAGCTCTTGGTTTCTGGACACCTCCCAGTGTTCACCTACACAGAGCAGCGTGCCGTCCTTGAGGACCAGCCCTTCATCCCAGATGACTGTTACTATCATGGTTTCGTGGAGGGGGCCCCTGAATCCTTTGTTGTTTTCAGTGCTTGTTTTGGGGGCTTGCGAGGAGTGTTACAAATAAATGGTCTCACTTATGAAAGTGAACCCATCAGGCACTCTCACATTTGAACACCTGATTTATAAGATAAACAGTAACGAGACCCAATTCCCAGCTATGAGATGTGGCTTAACAGAGAAGGAAGTGGCACGCCAACAGTTGGAATCTGAAGAGGCTGAGAACTCAGCTCTGGAACCAAATTCTGCTGGTGACTGGTGGACCCATGCATGGTTTCTGGAGCTGGTTGTTGTGGTGAACCATGATTTCTTCATTTACTCTCAAAGCAACATCTCAAAGGTG
>PVKP010030006.1:0-28372 GCA_004027715.1 Plecturocebus donacophilus | reverse complement strand
TCCTCTGGCAACACCCTCACAGCCACGCCCAGAAGCAATGCTTCCCCAGCCATCCAGGCATCCCTGAATCCAACCAAGTGGAGGCCTAATATTCATCATCACAGATGGGAAGATGGATGGAATGTCGGGGAGATGACGAACAGGCTGAACTCCACAGCAGGAGCTGGTGAGTCTGACTGGGGACTCACAGAACCATGCCCATCCCTATGGCCTCGAATCTGGGTGGTGTGGGCAGAAGTCAAGACACAGGCACCTGACCCAGGACTAAGAGGCTGAGGAAAGACCGAGGCCCAGTTAGGGCCGCCGCAGGGCCCACTGCTGACTCAGTCCCAGAGCGTGCATCAGCAGACCAGCCCAACATCCCGAGCATAACCCCGGGGTAAGAGGCACAGGACCTCCAGACCCCCTAGTGGGAAACAGTGGTCTGGCGTTGTATTCATGCAAAGGAGGAACAGCTGAAGTAAGTGTTCAGGAAGAGATTTTTTACTTTCCAAACAAAAAGACAAAAATCCTCCAAGATTAACTTCCTTTCCTCTCAGTCCTTTTGTATTCTAGGCCATTCTCCGTTTCTCAGCCTGGAATGCTGGTGCAAGTCAGGACACTCAGCAGTTGTTTTGAGATCTGAAGACAAGAGTCATGCTTACAATCAGTACTTCCTAACATCTTTGCGAAGATACACCGAAGCTAGTGTTCTACTTCTGCATATTTTATTTTATTATGAATATGAATCCCTGCTGTAGCAACAGTAATCTGGATGTACTGGTACCTAAAATACTCATACTGTTCTCAGTAGTTCTGCTGCCACAGAGAATTACAAAGCCAGGCCATCAGCTCAGAGGGAGTATGGAGGTGGAGTTGGCTGTTCAAAGAGGAGAGGGCAGAAGGGCATGGGCAGCCGCTTTCCTGACTGCACTCCAGCCAGGACCCTCTGAGCCCTCTTCTCAAAGAGCACGCAACTTGTCCCATGAAGACCTGAGCAGCAAGCCTGCATCCCTAGGATAACCCTAGCCCTGCTGAAGGTGCCTGTCTGAGGACAATCAGGTTGTCTAAAGGATTAAGTGTTGATTCTAGCCAACCCTGAGGTGGGGCGTGGTGGGGGGCTGTCCCTCAGCCTGTGTGAGACTCTGCAGGAAGGCAAGGGCCTGACTCTGATGAGTGCCAGTTAGCAAATAAAGGCAGAGTTCATGTGGGCAAAGGCCTTTTTCCACTTTTTACAATTTTTCTCTTCTCTGCCTCTACTGAGCCCTTACTTTCATCTTCCCCTGTTCCCTCATTGTCCTCTAAGAAGCCTAATCACTGTTTTACAAAGATGAGTTCAATTTATAATGGACATTTTTCCCTACTTAAATAGCACATTAGCCATTTAAATCTGTCCTTGCTCCTTTAACTAGTATGTGGTTTTATTTATTTATTTATAAAATAGATTTAGGGGCTAGACGTGCAAATTTATTGCATGCAGATATTGTGTAGTGGGGAAATATGGGCTTTTAGTGTGCACATCACCCAAGAAGTGAACACTGTACCCAATTTTTTCAAATCTCAGCTTCTCAGCTTTTGTAGTCTTCAGTGCCTGTTATTTCACTTCATATGCCCATGTGTACACATTACTTGGCTCCCACTATGTTGAATAAGGGTGGTAAAAGTTGGTATCTGCATCTAATTCCAGTATATAGGGAGAATGCTTTCAAAGTTTCCCCAGTCAGTATAATGTTGACTGTGGGTTTTTCATTTCTGGCTTTCATTAGTTTGAGTCATGTTCCTTCAGTGCCTAGTTTGTTAAGAGTTTTTATCATGAAGAGATGCTGTATTGTATTGAATGCTTTTTCTGCATTAATTGAGATGATCAGAAGGTTTTTGCTTTTAATTTGGTTTTTCTGATGTGTAAGTTGAACAATACTTACATCCCTAAAATAAAACCCACTTGATTGTGGGGTAGTAACTTTTTGATCTGGTACTGGATTTTGTTTGCTAGTACTTTGCTGAAGACTTTTGCTTCTATATTTATCAGAGATTTTGGCCTGAAGTTTTCTATTTTTGTTGTACCAATATACAGCTTTGGTGTCAGGATGACTCTGGGTTTATAGAATGGATTAGGGAGGATTCCCTCTCCCTTGACTTTTTGGAACGGCTTTAGTAGAAGAGGGACCAATTCTTTGTATATCTGGTAGAATTTGGCTGTGAACCATCTGGTCCTGGGCTTGTGTTTTTTTTTTTTTTTTTTTTTTTGACAGACTAGAGGAACATAACATAATTCCTGGGCCACATGAAGGTCCTCTCAGTCTTGCTGGCTCTGATTTAAAGGGGAATCAACCAATGTGACTGTGCTTTTCTAATTCAGACACCTACAAACAAAACCAGAGAACATACTGCTCTAATTTTTGCCAGGATAACAACCAAATGCATGTGTGAATTTGTAACGAGATGATGTGGCCACCTCTGGCATTGGCAATTTTGGTTTCCCACTCACTTCTTGAAATCATGTTGGTTATTATGGCTTGGGATCGTTTCGTTAATCCCCCCTTATGCAGTATTCACAAAGGGAAAACAACAGACAAAAACAAAGATGGCAGCAGCCCTTCATAATAGAAAAAGCAAACACAACAAAAACAACAACACAGCTTATCAGTATTGAGCTAGCTGCACAAAGCAGACAGTCAATGGAACATTTTGCCTATGAAGTACAGCTCCTCAGGGCCCTGTATTTACTCATGCTTTAACCTGCACCCCTGACTCAGCATGCCTGTCAGCCCTCCAAGTGCAGGTGTGACTGCCAACTTCAGCACATTCTTGATTGTCAATTGTGAAGGCAGATAAGTCTGAGATCAATTCTGAGTTTTCCCCAATATTTGACCCAAACTCAGCCCAAGATGTTTCTGATGACCAGTTTCCCTACTCTACCTCATGACTTTTATCTGGGCAGTTCTAAAACCCAAAATAATAAACCAACGTCCCATCAGGTATTTAAGATAGGTTATGTATGTAATATATATGTATGCATACTTATATACATGCAGAACTATTCATATATCTATAATATATATTATTATATATTATATAATATATATGCAATATTTTATATATCAAAATACCACTCAATCTAAAGACATGTATGCATGGAAATACATAAAAGAGATATATATATGTGTATATATTTCTGCATAACATAGCCCACCACTCAAGAAAAAGAGAATATATATTTTATTGTGATGTAACTGCACCATTCATGGACACTGATCAATATTAGATTAAAAAGCAACTACTCATCATTTTTAGAAGCTACTTAAAATACAGAATTATACTTTGAGATTTCAACGCAGTTCTGTTAAAACTAACAACAAAATACGCTGTTAAGAAAAACATAAACTGCAAGTAACCCACAAATGGGGATTGGTGTAGACTGACTGCAAAACTGTGGCAGTGGTTTCATGATTAAACATTTGTAGCATTTGCTGAGTTACGGCCTATAAAGGATAAATTGTATTCCAGGTAAATTGCACTGAAAACTGAATAAACAAAGCCTCATGTTCAAAAACCTAAAAGGGAAGTCTGAAGTAAAAAATTGAATAAAAAGAGAAATATGAAGTTATAAAATATTTATAACTGCACAATAAAGTTATATATGTCAAGGCTTGTGAGATATTAAAATACTAATTAGAAATTTGTTTATCTCTTTGTGCATGATATGATTGCTTATCCAGAGAATTCCAGGGAAGAGTAGCCCTAAAACTGGAAAGCAGAGTTTGTTAAATACAAACTTGTTGAATGTAGGATGAACATAAACTAACAAAAATAAGAAAATGTGCTGGAAAGATTTTAAAAGGGGCAAGAATAGCCAACATGAATTTTAAAAACTGGATAGGATGGTATCTTTCTTTTTAGGTATCAAACATTATTATAAGTGAATCAGTATATATTGGGTCAGGGTAGACTAATGAATCAGTGGAAACTATTAAAGCATCTGGAAGCAGACCCACACCTAGAAAACACTTGGTATGTGAGTGAGTGAGACCTCCTTGCAAATCACTGAGAAATTAAAGGCAATTTAACAATGGCTGTCAACTGAGTATCCATATGACAAACAAACAAACAATTTTCATCTGTAACTTTAGTCTTATAAAATAACTTTGAATAAATTAATTTAAATCTAAAAAAAGTTAACAAAGAGGTTTATAAAATATTACCAAATGTGATTATATAAGAATGTAAAGCATTCATCTGAAAAAAGACACAGTTTAATTTTAAAAGCAAGGATTCAGACTACAAGAAGATATTTCAAGGCATCTAATCAATAAAGTATTAGTTCCCAGACTATGTAAATCAATTCTAGAGTTAGACAGAGGCACACAATTTAACAAGTGGCAAAGTCAGTGCAAAAGTAATTCACCAAAGAGCAAGCTCAAATTGCCAGTGTATGGAAACATTTCAAAAGTCTGATTGTATCACATGTTGCTGTTCTGATGGAAGGAAGTGAGCCTTCACAGAGCTGGTGGTAATGGAAATTGATACAACCTACTTAGAAAATAATTTGACAGCATCTTCTTAAGTTGAGAATAATCATATTGAATAAGCAAGTAATTAATATCCTTGGTATTTAAGGGGAACTTGTCACATAAGACTCTGGGACAGGTAGGTAGACTTTCATTATAGCAAGATTTGGTGTAAAGAAAAATAGAAGCAACCTTACTTTTCATCAAAAGAAATAACCGAAACATAAGCATCCCTTTCAATGGAATAATCTAAAGTGTCTTAAATGAATGATATAATTCTAACTCTACATAGGTTGGTTACAATAAATCCCCAAAGCATAAAACGTATACTCTGTAGCACATGTCTATATTTTGTGTATAGATTCAATCAAATGCAGTGAAAATATAAAAATAAAGGTTAGACTAAAATTTCAAAATATTAGCTATCTTTAGAGAGGGACCAGAGCAGGTAGTGGATCCCAGAAGGGTGCACTTGCATTTCTAGTAATACACATTTATTTCTGCTTTAAAGATAAAATCTTAAGCAACTATTTGCAAAATGTTAGCAATTATGAAATCTCAGTAGCAGCAACATAGCTGGTAGTTATACAGTCACCTGGACTTTTCTATTTGAGTGAAATATTTCATATTTCAGAATGGTGGAAAATGGTAAGACCATGTAGACTGTTGGATTAGAAAGCACTTGACTTAGGTAGACATGGAATTTAGTTATATTGTTAAATGAGAATGTGAACTAAGGATTTGAAGTGTTGCTTTTGCAATTCCTTTGATTTAAAGGGAATTATGGAGCACTGTTTAGATTTTGATGAGAACCAGCCAGTAGAGAGAAAGAGTGAAACAGGCTGAATTTTCCAACAAGTGGATGCCCATGGAACTGAAGCTTGAGGAACTTGCATTTGCACAATGAGAAGCACCTGCTGCCTGTAGACCAGTTATTCTTCTTTGTCCCTCCTGTTTTCCCTCCTGGCAACATAGACTCTTCACTTGTCGGGGAGAAGGGGTGGATTTAGGACTTGTCTCCTGTGTCTCCAGCTGGCACCACCCGTAATAAAGCCTTCTTTTCCGGCAATACTTGTTGTCTCAGTGATTGGCTTTCTGTGTGGTGAGCACAGAACCTATGCTGAATTCCAGGTATTCAATGACAAGAAATTGAAAATGTGTTTGTGTGTATGGTGGGGAGTGGGGGGGAGGTGGACAATCCCCCAGAACAAGGACCACTTGGGTTATAGGAAAGATGGTGCTGACAAATCAGCAGGCTGGTTCCCAATAGGAGGATCTTCTCTTCCAGGATATCAACAGTTCTTAAGGAGGACAAGCAGAGAGGCAAATACATTTATGCATGGTGGGCAGAAAATGAGGAAAATCCTAACTTAGAAGTTCTGATTCTGTAAAGCATATGCAGAATTATCTTCTGAAGAAAGGAGTGGAGGGCAGTTGTGTTAAATTGTAACATAGTCATTGAAGATTGTGGGAGAATTCATTTACTGGGATAAATCTGTAAGCTTTCCAGGCAATCCTGGGTGCAGATGTGAAGTCGTAATCATTCATGTATAATCCTACCATCATTGCATTATTTATTCAATTGTTTAGTTTCTAGGAGTGATAGGCAAACAGGAAGGAAGGAGGCTACAGTGTGAAATGTATATTAATTATTATAGGGTTTTTATTCTTTATAGCAAATTATGTGTATGAATGCTCCTTGGCTGTAAATGTTTTCCTATGTATTTTTGAACTGGGCTATTTAAGGTAATAAATGCAATTTTTTATAATTAAATTCAAATATCAGATTTTTTAATTTTCTGAATACTCTCCCCTACTTGAATTTATTGTTTATTCACAGACATAATTCATTTAACACAATATCTCTATTTATCCATTTGTCACTGTGTGCATCTTAATCTCGTGGACTTAGATGTTAGACTAATTGATTTGTTTTAGCATTGCTCCTACTTTAGCAAATGATTATCCACAATTATAGCAGATTAAGTGAGTGAAGAGTTCAGCTGAGTAGCAAGCAAGCTTCTCCGCCTTTCATGTCCCATGTTTTAGTAAAATATGCAGAATATTTCTCTCAACTTGCAGAAGGAATATAGTCCCAGCAGGGCTTTGTAGCAGCTGAGCACATAAAATCATTATTGTCTAGGAAAACATTCACATCTACTAGTTCTTGATTAATTGTAAATAAGTGGCTTTTGGAATCTTACAAAGAACAGACATTGTTGGAAGTAAATTCCAGCCTACAAGGAATACTTTTTAAGAGTTTGAATCATAAATGAATGCATTAAACAACACAGGGGAAAATGTACTTTAACGAAGTATCCTAAAACAATTACCAAGGACTGATAATGACTATGTAGCATAGACAAGTCAGTTTCTCCTTTTGAAGTCCCAATATCCTCACAGTTAGAGACAGCTAATTTAGGAGGCCTACCAATTGGACAGCATAGAGGTTAGGAGGAAAGGAATTTTTATATATGAATAATTTTTAAGAGAGAAGTTGTTATAAAAGAATAAAGAAGCCTTCTCCCTGTAATGCATGTAGGATGCCTTATATTAACTCCACAGAATTTTTTTTACCCATCTAAAATTACCTCAAAACCCTGGGAAGGTAAGGAATGTGGTATAACCTTTAAATATTTTACACACCATAATATTTACATGAATTCTCATATTTATACTACTATGCTGTTGCATGAGTAGTGTTAGTACCTTATACTATCAAAATAATTCTAAATCCTCCCTCTCAGACCTTTCACCATTACTATATTTCACTTATCTGCATATGCACACATGCACATGAAACTAGCATATGTAATCTAGCACATTGTAGCTATTTTTCAGAAGTTATCTGTTTGATCAATTAAGAATAGAAAAACGAACATTTTTATTTTACCTTCATTTCTTCCTTCTTGCTCAAAGTTGGATGTAATTCTTGTACTTGATCTTCAAAATATAAAGCTTTTTTCCCTTCAAAAAAAAAAAAGAATAAAAAACATTTTGATTGCAATTATCTAATGTATATAAAGTAGTATATTTTACTGCTGGGGACTGGAGGCAAATCCTCTTGGACAGTCTAAATAACTATCACATTTGTAAAATATACAGTCATTGAAAAAGTACAGGAAATGAAGCAAAATGTTAAATGTGGTAAGCATAGATGGCACAGTTATTGATGAATTTTATTTTCATCATTTTTCACCAGCATTTCTGTAGTTAACTTGTAGTAGTTTTAAAAAGAAAAAGCAAATTTACCCCAAAAAATTGCAACATTGAATAGTTCAAATTAGTTTTGCATTAAAGAACTAAAATAGATTTACAAGAAAAAACAAACAAACCCATTCAAAAGTGGGCAAAGGATATGAACAGACACTTTTCAAAAGAAAACATTAATGAAGCCAAAAAACATATGAAAGAATGCTCATCATCACTGGTCATTAGAGAAATGCAAATCAAAACCACATTGAGGTACCATCTCATGCCAGTTAGAATGACGATCATTAAAAAATCTGGAGAGAACAGATGCTGGAGAGGATGTGGAGAATAGGAATACTTTTACACTGTTGGTGGGAATGTAAATTAGTTCAATCATTGTGGAAGACAGTGTGGCAATTCCTCAAGGACTTAGAAATAGAAATTCCATTTGACCCAGTAATCCCATTACTGCATATATGCCCAAAGGATTATCAATCATTCTATTACAAAGGCAAATGTACATGTATGTTCATTGCAGCACTGTTTACAACAGCAAAGATCTGGAACCAACCCAAATGTCCATCAATGATAGACTGGACAAGGAAAATGTGGCACATACACACCATGGAATACTATGCAGTCATAAAAAATGATGAGTTGGTGTCCTTTGTAGGGACCTGGATGAATCTGGAAACCATAATTGTCAGCAAACTGACACAAGAACAGAAAATCAAACACCACATGCTCTCACTCATAGGTGAGTGTTGAACAACAAGAACACATGGACACAGGGAGGGGAGCATCACACACTGGGGTCTGTTGGTGGGGAACAGGGGAGGGACAACAGGGGGTAGGGAAGTTGGAGAGGGATAACATGGGGAGAAATGCCAGATATAGGTGACAGGGGGATGGAGGCAGCAAACCACATTGCCATGTACATACCTATGCAACAATCCTGAATGTTTTGCACATGTACCCCAGAACCTAAAGTGCAATTATATATGTGTGTATGTGTGTGTGTATTTTTAAAAAGTTACAGCATCAATGTTTTCTAGAAGAGAGTATGAACAATATTATTACATGGACATACACTGACAAAATGGGATGGTTTTAATAAAAAAAAGAAACTCATAAGATTGAATCATCACTGCATCCATGATCTGAGATGTATTTGTACAGTTCAATTACTTTTAATACAAGAAGTGTGCGTTCATCCTCTCAAAGTATAGTGGTATACAACAGGCTTTCTAGAGAGGATGGAGGCTTACTTCCTGCCTCCCCAAGTGTGCCTTCTCTGTGCACATTCCGTTTTAAGTGACTCCATTTACTAAACATCATATCCATGGTAAAACAAATCATCAGTAACCTAACAGCTACAAACATGTAAATGTCTGCAATGCAACAGATGCCTACCAGCAACGACCATATGGAGCTTGCAAACCAAGAGATTTTTTTTCTTTTAAAGAGAACTTTCAAAGTTGTGAACCCAGATTTATCAATAATGACCCTTATTCTATTTTTAGGGAAAATGTATGAACAGCTGCACTGATGAAACTCCTAACAATCCATGGGGGTATTCAGATATTTCTTGAAAATCGCTCACACTCAGACCTGGCAAGATGAAAGCACATTTTTTTCCAACCCTAGGGAATACACACTTTAAAACTTAAAAAAAATAGCTTTCAATGAAATGTTGAAGATGCACATACAGAGGCTTCACTCAGACCTTCTTTCCTATGCCCTGATGTCATCAAACTTCCATAACTGTGACATGATTATCAAAGCCAGGAAATTAATATATAGGTGCCTTATTTTTCCCTCTGGATCTTTTTAAAGGGATTCTCAGTTTTTCTATCCATAGGGTATGGCCTCTGGTGATTCACTGCTTAGGTGGAGAATAACTCAAATAAAAAGTAACTAATGAATTTCAGATTACAGTCAATGCTTAGAGCTGCTTTCAGCACAGAGGCAATGACCTTCATCTTTGAGAGACAACTAATCATGCCCTATCTATTGATTCCTCTGATCCTCTTCCCCTTTTAAGGTAATTCCATTCTCCAAAGTGAGAATTCTGGTTTCCTTTATTTACTTTCAATCTATTGATGTAGTTGCTCAAGGCTAGACATAGAGAACACAGGTTCAGAATTGCTGATTCAAATCACTTTAAAAAGCAAGCTTATCTCTGAAGTTCAGTATTTTTTATAATTCTATTTTTATAATGTACATTTGCTATGTGTGAAATTTTTACACATCTTAAATGTAAAATTTGATTAATTTGGACACATGCATAGATGAAGTGATCCATTGAAACCAGCCAAATTGTCCTATAGAACCGAAATTTATAATTTCTCTTGAATAAACAGAAATTGATCATCCCAGTATTAAAATTTGAAAAAGTTACATTTGTCTTCTCTGAGTTCCTTTCTCAGGAAATTAGGCATCAGGCCTCCCAGACAGTATCAAGGGTCTGAAACTTACCAGATAACTGCATTTGGACAATAAGATGCCAAACCATTCTTCATTCATGATTGCCTAGCTGACCACCTGCTCCCTGTTGACAAATTCCTCTTCCTTCCCCCTCCCTAACTCTGGCAGCATCTGATTAAAGCCTTGCCCTCTGGCAATACTCATTATCTCAGTGATGGACTTTCTGTATGCCAAGAAAAAGGACCTAAACCAACCATTGGTGTTTTGGTAACATCATAAACTTCTCAAAATACAAAGATTAATGAAAATGTTTTGTGCGAACACAGGTTTTCATTTTCCTGGGTAAGTATGTAGAGATCTCTGGATTTTAAGGTAAGTATGTAGGTAAATTTATAAGAAATTGACAAAAATGTCAAATTGGCTGAACCATTTCACATTCCTACTAGCAGTGTATGAGGTTTCCAGTTTATTCATGTTCTTACCAACATAAGAACATGTCTTTTGTTTTAGCCATCCTCATGTGTTTAAAGTAATAATTATATTGGGATTATAATTTGCATTTCTCATAGCTAATGGTATTGATATGCTTTTATGTGCTTACTGGCTATTTGTACATCTTCTTTGGTAAAATGTTTATTAAAATGTCTTGTCTATTAAAAAACTGGGTTGTCATAGTTTAAAGGATTTATTATACACCTTGCATATAAGGTTTTTATTAGAACTATTATCTGCAAATATTCTCTCCCCATCTATGGCTCGTCTTTCCTCTTTCTTTCTTTCTCTTTCTTTTTTTTTCTTCCTTTCTTTCTTTCTCTTTTCTTTCTGTCTCTCTCTTTCTTTCTCTTTCATTCTTTCTTTCTTTCTTTTCTTTCTTCTTTCTTTCTTTCTTTCGTTCTTTCTTTCCTTCTTTCTTCTCTCTCTCTCTCTCTCTCCTTTCTTTTTTGAGATGGAGCTTTGCTCTTGTCACCCACACTGGAGTACAATGGTGCAATCTCATTTCACTACAAGAGGCCTCCTGGGTTCAAGTGATTCTCCTGCCTTAGCCTCCCCAGTAACTGCAATTACAGGCACCCACAACCATGTAGAGCTAATTTCCGTATTTTTAGGAGATACAAGGTTTCACCATGTTGGCCAGGCTGGTCTTGAACTCCTGACTTCAGGTGATCCACCCACCTTGGCCCCCCAAAGTGCTGCCATTACAGGAGTAAGCTACCATGTCCTGCCATCTTTTCACATTCTTAATGATGCTTCTTGAAAAGCAGAAGTTTTTTTGTTGATAAAGTTCAATTGGCTAATTTTATTTTCTTTCATCACTTATGCATTTATCTTATATAGAAATATTTACCAAACTTCAGGCCATTAAGATTTACTTCTATGTTTTCTTTGAAGAGTTTAATAATTTCATTTATTGCGTTTAGGTCTATTACTCTTTTTTGTTAATTTTTATGTATTGTATGAGGCAAGATCTAAGTCATAAGTTGGCAAAATTCATCTATACAGGGTTAGATACATATTTTGGGTTTGTAGACTATGCAGTATCTGCCTCTGCTACTCCATTGTGCTGGTGCAATGTAGATTAGCAGCAAATTATTTTGGTGGGGTTTCCATACACATTTGGGGCTTCTTGTGACATCATCCTTCCAGGAATTTCTGCCAAAAGCCTTGATCTTTGTTCTCTGATTTCTCAAGCCAGTAAGGCTGACACATTTTATTTCCAAATTGTTGATCCAACAGTAGAACGGGGATGCATAATCTAGTAAATATATAAACAAGTGTCAGTGCCATTTCTTTATGTTTCTACTCCTTTGTAATTTCTAAATGTCTTGGTAGCTTTCTAGTGTCTTCACGTAGTTATTTATTTACGTATTTAGATTTGAGACGCAACCTTGATCTGTTGCCCAGGCTGGAGTGCAGTGGTACGATCTCGACTCACAGCAACCTCTGCATCCCAGATTCAAGCAGTTCTCCTGCCTCAGCCTCCTGAGTAGCTGGGATTACAGTCATGTGACACCATGCCCGACTAATTTCTGTATTTTTAGTAGACATGGGGTTCCATCATGTTGGGCAGGATGGTCTCAAACTCCTGAACTTAGGTGATCCACCCACCTCAGTCCGTCTCAGCTTCCCAAAGTGCTAGGATTACAGGCATGAGCCACTGTGCCGTAAGTTATTTTTTAAGACCAAATAACCGTTATCTATTAGAAAGTTAATCCAAGTTAATCTCTACTGTCATTTCCAATAGCAGAGCCCCATTCTGCCAAAATTGGAAAATCCAGATTCAATTTTAAACTATCTTATTTTGTATTCTTTTCTGCTGTCCTTGTTTATGTGAACCACTTCTATGGACTGTTAGGTCCCATAGGTAGTTATGGAGTTTATACTTCAATCATATCTAGGGCTACCTCTTATGTTTCTATGCAGTTGTTTATTTATTGACTTGTTTTTTCCTGAGTTTAGATACCCAAATGAACAATATGTTCTCTGTAATTTATGAGCCAGATTCATAAATAGAACAAGCACTCCAAACTGTAAGCAATATAAATAAGAATTTTTTCTACCATAACCAATAACCTTGGTGATTGTTTTTATTCTGCAAAAAATAGTTAATAGTACACAGGCTCAGCAGGGAACAGGGATTAGTCAGGCGAACCCATCTTCTCAGAGGCTCTTAAGGGAATGACTTTTCGAGTATCTCTTTGAATATTTCAAAGGTCAAAGTTTTATGTGTGCAATCTCTTCTGTTATACTTCTCTTACTAAGATACTTTCATTCAATTTTTAGACCAGTTTTGACCATAGTATAATTGATTAAATATTTTGAATATATGCTATTCAACATGATGCTTTGAAATACAGAGATTAAGGCTGTTATAACACTTACATGAGAATTAGCAATATACAATTGTGCTGAAATTGTACATGTGTTCATTTTGTAGGGTAATTCTAAATTCTTTTTTACACGGAAATCCTCCTAATTTTTTGGTCATCTGTGACTTTGCAGTGTCTAGAGCAAATAAATAAACAAAATATGTTCTTCTTCCATTCCAATTTTGTTTGAATTTTCTTTTATTATGAGCATGTAATTTGATACTCAATATGAGACTTAATTTTCATTTCTAGAATAGCATGTAGCATTTCCTTGCCTTCTATCTTTTTGCATATATCTAATGTCACTTCTATATAATATGCCATCTATTTTTTAGGAAGTGATATGTAATTATTTAATTTTTTTTTGAGGAGCATTTTAAAATCAACCCCTTCTTCATAACTTAGTCCTTCTTTTCTTCCCATTTTCCTTCCTTTCCATTCTTTCTTTTTTCTTCATGCTTCAGGCAATATTTCATTTTTAAAAATATATAAATTTAAAGGAAGTGTAGAAGTCACACCCCAAGCCATCTTCATATATAATCAAAATCCTGAAATCTATGTTTTTTTGTTTATAACTTTACAAAGTTACTTTACATGTAATATAATTTTATATTGTGTGTTTATGTGTTCACTTATGTGTGTCTGCATATAATACAGTATTGTATGTTTTGAAAATTTATACACATGTTATGATGTAGTACATTACATTAGTAGCTGGCAATTTGGTCAAAAACAGCAAATTTAAAGTTCTTCTAAAATGTATTCAAGAAGAGTCCTCTAGCTCTTATTCTCTTATTTTAGATGCCTCTGGCAGAAATCTTTAAAATATGGTTCATATATATCTTGAAGAAATATATTTCTAGATCATCAAAATTATTATCATGTTGTTTTTCCTAAAAGTAACCATCCTGGGAATAAATTTTTGGTTAAAGTCAAGGTGTTCCTTTGTCAATCATCTTTCTCTTTTTAAATGAAATAACTGCAAATAATTGTATACAATAACTTTTTTGAGTCATTTGGTTTAATTTTTTTCAATAACATTGGAGGAGGAACTAATCAAGCTGTTAGCTATTAGATCAATAAAAGAAATTATTCATAATAAACCCCCACTATGTCATTTTTGGAATATATCTAAAAAGAAATTCAAAGAATTGAATGAAACTATAATGAGAAAATCCCCCACATGAGCATCTATTTATTTTTGTGAATGTATACAGTGCCTGTAGCCCAATAAATTATGCTGAACTTTGACTCATTTAAGTAGCAAGTAGAGCTTATTCAGACACAGAAATATAATTTAAAATAAATCTTGATGTTGCTCATTAAGATATGCAGATTCAGCTAAGTAATGTTTCATTTTTATATGTGCGACGTATTAAAATTCATAATAGAATTTTACGATATGTTCAAGTTTTAATACTAACTATAACGCATCAACCCACATTATTTCATAACAGAAAAATGTAATAATGGAGAACTTTTTAAAATGAACTTTCATACATAACTTTGTGGCAGAGAAATAATAGTGATTAATAAAATAATTTCAATATAATGCATATTATAATAAAATTCTGTAAAAAAACTGAATGGAGTAATATTAAAGGAAAAAGATACAACATGAAATTTCTGATTTTCTTTTTCTTTTCTTTTCTTTCTTTCTTTCTTTCTTTCTTTCTTTTTTTTTTTTTTTTTTTGAGACAGAGTCTCTCCCTGTCACCCAGACTGGAGTGCAATGGCACGATCTCGGCTCATTGCAACCTCTGCCTCAAGGGTTCAAACGGTTCACCTGCCTCAGCCTCCCAAAAATTTCTATTTTCAAAGAAATGCTTGCACAGGAAGTCACTTTAGTATTTAGATTCTTCTGGAGAGTTTTCAAAGAGTAATGTGAAAGTTTTTTTCTTTTCTCAATGTTTAATCGTGCTGGAAATTTCATCCTCTGTGATACTCTAAACTTCTGATGAAATAAAGTCATTTGCCAACTCAGCAGCATCCGAGGTAGCACATTCATTTCAAAATCCTTCTACTATGAAACATAACACCAAGGAAATCCATTCATTAGTACTTCTTTGTATGCTTCTAATATATTCTGTTGTGATTTTTTAATAGTTCACAATTTTCCTGCATATTGCAAAATTTGGTTCTATCATATTTCAAATTCCTATGTTGATATTGGTTTCTGAGCTCAATAGTTTTAACTGGTTCACTTGCTTGTTTCTGCATTAAAATCATGCAATTTTATTTTTAAAGTCTTGATACTTGATAGCTCAAAATTTTCTTCTTTATCCTTCTTCAAAAACTTTTCAGTAGAGTTTGTTCATCCACAGAAATACTCCAATTGGCTCATAAAGTTATAGTTTTTAAAAGCACTCAAAATTTTGATTGAAAAATACCTTGGTCGAAAGAATTTAACATTTTTATGTGTATAGTTTTTCTATCAGTGGACATAATTTACCTCTCCATTTAGTTAAGTGACATTTATGTCCTAAAATATATCATACTTTTCAAAAAACCAGCTCCTGGATTTATTGATTTTTTGAAGGGTTTTTTGTGTCTCTATCTCCTTCAGTTCTGCTCTGATCTTAGTTATTTCTTGTCTTTTGCTAGGTTTTGAGTTTTTCGATCTTGCTTCTCTAGTCTTTCAATTTTGACCACCGGGTGTCGATTTTAGATCTTTCCTTGCTTCTCATGTGGGCATTTATTGCTATATATTTTCCTCTAGAGACTGCTTTAAATGTGTCCCAGAGATTCTGGTAGGTTGTGTCTTCGTTCTCGTTGATTTCAAAGAACATCTTTATTTCTGGCTTCATTTCATTGTTTATCCAGTCAACATTCAAGAGCCAGTTGTTCAGTTTCCATGAAGTTGTGCAGTTCTGAGTTAGTTTCTGAATTCTGAGTTCTAATTTGATTGCACTGTGGTCTGAGAGACTGTTATGATTTCCGTTCTTTTGCATTTGCTGAGGAGTGCTTTACTTCCAATTATGTGGTCAATTTTAGAGTAGGTGTGATGTGGTGCTGAGAAGAATGTATATTCTGTGGATTTGGGGTGGAGAGTTCTGTAAATGTCTATTAGGTTTGCTTGTTTCAGGTCTGAGTTCAAGTCCTGGATATCCTTGTTAATTTTCTGTCTCCTTGATCTGTTTAGTATTGACAGTAGAGTGTTAAAGTCTCCCAATATTATTGTATGGGAGTCTAAGTCTCTTTGTAGGTCATTAAGAATCTGCTCTATGTATCTGGGTGCTCCTGTATTGGGCGCATATATATTTAGGATCATTAGCTCTTCTTGTTGCATTGATCCTTTTACCATTATGTAATGTCCTTTTTGGTCTCTTTTCATCTTTGTTGGTTTAAAGTCTGTTTTATCAGAGACTAGGATTGCAACTCTTGCTTTTCTTTGCTCTCCATTTGCTTGGTAGATCTTCTTCCATCCCTTTATTTTGAGCCTATGTGTATCCTTGCATGTGAGATGGATATAGCACATCGATGGGTTTTTACTTATCCAATTTGCCAGTCTGTGTCTTTTGATCGGGGCATTTAGCCCATTTACATTTAAGGTTAATATTGTTATGTGTGAATTTGATCCTGTCATTTTGATGCTAGATGGTTGTTTTGCCCATTAGTTGACGCACAGATCACTAGCCAGATTAATAAAAACGAACAGAGAGAATAATTAAATACATGCAATAAAAAATGATAAAGGGGATATTACCACAGATTCCACAGAAATACAAACCACCATCAGAGATTACTACAAATAACTCTATGCACATAAACCCGTAAACCTGGAAGAAATGGATAAATTCCTGGACACTTGTACCCTCCCAAGCCTAAACCAGGAAGAAGTCAAAACCCTGAATAGACCAATAACAAGGGCTGAAGTTAAGGCAGCAATTAATAACCTACTGACCAAAAACAGCCTAGGTCCAGATGAGTTCACAGCCAAATTCTACCAGTTGTACAAAGAGGAACTGGTACTACTCCTTCTGAAACTATTCCAAACAATCCAAAAAGAGGGAATCCTCCTCAAACCATTTTATGAGACCAACATTATCCTGATACCAAAACCCAGCAGAGACTCAACAAGAAAAGAAAACTTCATGCCAATATCCATAATGAACATAGATGCAAAAATCTTCAACAAAATGCTGGCAAACCAACTGCAACAGCACATCAAAAAGCTTATCCATCACGATCAAGTAGGCTTCATCCTGGGGATGCAAGGCTTGTTCAATGTATGCAAGTCTATAAACATAATTCACCACATAAACAGAACCAAACACAAAAGCCACATGATTACCTCAATAGATGCAGAGAAGGCCAGCATGTTCTTCACATGTACCCCAGAACCTAAAATGCAATAAAATATATGTATTTATATATATATATATATATATATACACATATATATATCTCATACTTTTCTCTAGAGTTTTCCTTAACCTCATTTATTTGATTCATTCCTCAGAATCGTAGCATTAACCTAATATTGCCTTATTAATCATTGTTGGTTACAGAATATTGAGTTTTGTTGATGGTATGCACTCAGCAACCTTACTTAACTCCTTCAGTAGCTAACAATGTCAGTAACTCAATATCTGCTTTCAAATTGTTTTTATTTCTATACCTTTCTTGGGTTTTTTTCTACACAAAATTATATTATCTGCAAAGCAATTTAATTATTCTTCTGTTTCTAGGCTTTTCTGTTTAGTCTTTTTATTGTATTGGGTAAGGCATCTAATTCATTGTTTAACATTTGAGTTGATAAACTACATCAGGGCCTGCCCTGTAAGTCAGTTTCAATGGAACATAGCCACATGCATTTGTTTACATTTGTCATAGCTGGTATTATAAAGGAGGCCCTTTGAGATACTTAAAACTTGGAAATTTTGAGGAGATGGGAGAAGCAGGGTCAATTCTCAGTCTCCAGTTACCACTGCTCAATCCATTCCCCCATTCTCCTAAGGTTTATTTTAATCCTGATACAAAGAAGAATTGTGACTTTGCTCATATGTCTCTGATTAGATTCAATGTCCAGGATTACCTGTCACTATGAGGAGGTACATGCAGATACCACAAGAAAGCATCACACCATTGGAGCTGTAGAAATCGACAGCCTGCTTGAGACGATGAGCCTGCATAGACCATGGTGAAAAAAAATCAGAGTAGATAGTCACCTTCAACATTTTTAAATGTAAACAAAAGAGATAAAACAGTATTAAAACTAGTATATAGACCACTTTTATTATTTTCTTAGATTAAAAGAGTAGGAAGGCAGAATGCATGAGAGGAAATGAAGGATATAAACACAAAAGGCAGACAATGCAATATTGTGTAGCTAGGACTTGGTAAGAAAGAGAAGAAATATGGAAAGATAGTGATCCCCTGAAGATGATTTTACTGATTGAAGAAAAATCTGATACTTTTGTACAAAAGTGTGCTAACTTATGAATATGTGGTTGAAAAAAATAATCACAATAGCATACATTCATGAAACTTCTGAATGTGAATGTCACTGATACAAAGAAGGCTCATAAAAATACAAGAGAGAGAAAATAATGCATGTAAAAGAAGGAGAATCAGATTCACAAGAGCATTTTCATACAAAAACAAGAAAAATTAAGGCTATAATAAAATATAGCAACATTTACAGAAAACAGAAATCTTAATAGCTTACAAGGCTGGAATTATAATTCTAAGGTACTTTTATGTTTGAGAAACAGAAAACACATTTTCAGGCATGCAAAAACTAAGACTTGCTACCACTGTAATGCCACTTTCACTAAATAAAACAAACCAATACTGTAGGTTTGAAACATGAGTGTACTTAAAAATTAAAGAACAATGGTTTAAATCTTTAATTCCTCTGGAGTTAATTTTTGTGTAAGGTGTAAGAAATGGGTTCAGTTTCAGCTTTCTGCACATGGCTAGCCAGTTTCCCCAACGCCACTTATTAAATGGGGAATCTTTTCCCCATTGCTTGTTTTTGTCAGGTTTGTCAAAGATCAGATGGTTGTAGACGTGCAATGTTACTTCCGAGGCCTCTGTTCTGTTCCGTTCGTCTATATCTCTGTTTTGGCACCACTATCATGCTGTTTTGATTACTGTAGCCTTGTGGTATAGTTTGAAGTCAGGTAGTATGATGCCTCCAGCTTTGCTCTTTTTGCTTAGGATTCTCTTGGCCATGCAGGCTATTTTTTGGTTCCATATGAAGTTGAAAGTGGTTTTTTCCACGTTTGTGAAGAAGGTCAATGGTACCTTGATGGCGACAGCATTGAATCTATAAATTACTTTGGGCACTATGGCCATTTTCATGATATTGATTCTTCCTAACCATGAGCATGGAATGCTTTTCCATCTGTTTGTGTCCTCTCTTATTTCCTTGAACAGTGGTTTGTAGTTCTCCTTGAAGAGGTCCTTCACATCCTTTGTTAGTTGTATTCCTAGTTATTTTATTCTCTTTATAGCAATTTTGAATGGGAGTTTGCTCATGATTTGGTTCTCTGTTTGTCTGTTATTGGTGTATAGGCATGCTTGTGATTTGTGCATATTAATTTTGTATCTTGAGACTGCTGAAGTTGCTTATCATCTTAAGGAGATTTTGGGCTGAGACCATGGGGTCTTCTACATATAAAATCATGTGGTCTGCAAACAGTGACAATTTGACTTTCTCTTTTCCTAATTGAATACTCTGTATTTCTTTTTCTTGCCTGATTGTTCTGGCTAGAACTTCCAATACTATGTCTAATAGGAATGGTGAGAGAGGGTACCCTTGTCTAGTACCAGTTTTTAAAGGGAATGCTTCCAGTTTTTGCCCATTCAGTATGGTATTGGCTGTGGGTTTGTTGTAAATAGCTTTTATTATTTTGAGATATGTTCCATCAATACCTAGTTTATTGATAGTTTTTAGCATAAAGAGCTGTTGAATTTTGTTGAAGGCATTATGCCTTACACAAAAATTAACTCCAGATGGATTAAAGATTTAAATGTAAGACCTAACACCATAAAAACCCTAGATGAAAACCTAGGCAATACCATTCAGGACATAGGCATAGGCAAGGAATTCATGACTAAAACACCAAAAACAATGGCAGCAAAAGCCAAAGCAGACAAATGGGATCTAATTAACCTTAAGAGCTTCTGCACAGCAAAACAAACAATCATTAGAGTGAACCAGCAACCAACAGAATGGGAAAAATTTTTTGCAAGCTACCCATCTAACAAAGGGCTAATATCCAGAATCTACAAAGAACTAAAGCAGATTTACAAGAAAGAAACAAACAACCCCATCCAAACTTGGGCAAAGGATATGAACAGACACTTTACAAAAGAAGACATATATGAGGCCAACAAACATATGAAAAAATGCTTATCATCACTGTTCATTAGAGAAATGCAAATCAAAACCACATTGAGATACCATCTCACACCAGTTAGAATGGCGATCATTAAAAAGTCTGGAGACAACAGATGCTGGAGAGGATGTGGAGAAATAGGAACACTTTTACACTGTTGGTGAGAGTGTAAACTAGTTCAACCATTGTGGAAGACAATGTGGCCATTCCTCAAGGATCTAGAACTAGAAATACTATTTGACCTAGCAATCCGATTTCTGGATATATGCCCAAAGGATTATAAATCATTCTACTATAAAGACATATGCACATGTATGTTCACTGCAGCACTGTTTACAATAGCAAAGACCTGGAACCAACCCAAATGGCCATGAATGATAGACTGGACAAAGAAAATGTGGGACATATACACCATGTAATAGTGTGTAGCTATAAAAAAGGATTACTTCATGTCCTTTTTAGGAACACTAATGAATCTGGAAACCATCATACTCAGCAAACTGATACAAGAACAGAAAGCCAAACACCACATTTTCTCACTCATAGGTGGGTGTGGACAATGAGAACATGTGGACACAGGGAGGGGAACATCACACAATGGGGTCTCTTGAGGGGTGGGGTGCTAGGGGAAGAATAGCAGGGGATGGGGAGGTTGGGGAGGGATGACATTGGGAGAAATGCCTGAAGTGGGTGATGGCGGGATGGAGGCAGCAAACCACCATGGCATGCGTGTACCTATGCAACAATCCTGCAAGATCAGCACATGTACTCCAGAACTTAAACTACAAAAAAAAAAGGATGATGGAATGATTGTTATCACCAATTTAATTAAGTGTGGTTCTAAAAGTTTGAGCAACAAAGTAAAGCAGGAAATTTAAAAAAAGAGAAAGAGAAGAAAAGAAAGAAAAATATCAAACTATCATTATTAAAGGTATTAATTCTTTTCATACTCATCTCAGATTAAAAGAAAGAAATATCAATGAAATCTAAATAGATAACTTTGAAACAGCATTGACTGGCTCATTCTCGAGCTTACATGGAAAAATCAATGGGACAACAGACAAGACCCTCTGGGAAAGAAGAAAAAGGTATAAGATATATTTATTTTAGAAACTGCATTTAAGGCATCAGGTTCTGTTAGGATGTAGTAATTGCTTCTTCCTAGGCTGTCCCCTTACTGCCAAAGAACACTGGGGATAACACAGCAGACAAGCAGAGCACCTGACATTGCAAAGGGACCTTGAAACGGAGAAAGTCTGTGCTTCTTCCATGCCTATCCAACAGGGTACTGCAACACAGTACCTATAACAGGAACAGACAAGTGCTCCAAGAAAGCCTTTACCCTAAGACAAAGGGTGACCCAGCAACAAGTAATAGATAACCAGCCCTTGTTCAGTCAAACGCTGGTGAACAAACATTGCCCTCACGAGGTTCCAGTTGGGACCCAGAAGGAAATTGACTACTCCCACACCTTTCGCTCCACCCCACCATGCCCTCTCTGCATAAGAAGCAGGCAGCAGTGCTTAGATCCCATCGATTGCTGTCAGCCTGCTTGGCAGGGAGCTGATCTCACAACCCCTACATGATGGTAAAGGGAGGTGCTTCTGTTCCTTTCCTGAGGCAGTGTTTGTCGAGCTGAGTGGGAAGTTGATTTTTACCCCCTGTTAGAAAACATAGGAGGTGATCAGATCATTTCATAAAGATAGCATCAGCAGAGGCCAGTGTTAAGCTGAGCTTCCACCTTCAATCAGCAGTAACAAGTTTTAACTGAGGTGGTGCAAGGTGGCATTCACCATCAGCTGGCTTCATTATTTCCTTCTCTCTCCACTGCTGTGTCATCTACCCACTGTGGGTAATGGAGACTGAACAAGGTGGTTCATGCCAGGGCCAGAAAGCACTGCAATTCCCCTTCCAGCCCCACCACTGGTGGCTGTGTCCCATGGAGAACCTGAAGCTCCACACCCAACTGACAGCAAAAAGACTGAAGGAAGAAGAGCATAACAGTGGTGACCATTGCTCTTGTCCTTTCCTTCAAACATCGATGTCAGAAGACCCAAGAAGTAAGCTGTGTCCCCAACCCACCTAGCATCGCCCAGGCAGAATGAGTTGAACCACGTCGGGTAGTCAACACTCAGCTTCCAACTTTCCCTGCCCAAAGCAGAGCCATTGAGGAGCTGAGTCATCACCTTCAGCTTGCATTAATGAGGCCAGGTGATGCGAGGGAGCAACTCCACACTCAGGGCTTCCCCACTTGTACTCCCTGAGAATTTGTAGGGCCCAGTTTCTGGTGCCAGGGTAGAACACAAATCAGTGTGAGTCATCCCTTTGTTTCTACCTTCCCTGATGACACTGGGACCCAGTAAGGAACTGATTTTCGAACCTCATTTGAAGTTGGTCCAAGTCAATGTGTGTATACATATATATATCTTGTATTCTGTATCTTGTTTTATATATATATATAAATATATTTTATTTATTATTTATGTATTATTATATATACTTATATATATATACATATATATTATTTATATATTATATTATTCATATATATAATATATGTATACATATATATATATATAACAAGATACAGAATCTCATGCTACAGAATATTATCCAAAATGTCCAAGATACAAGTGAAAATCACTTGTCATATCAAAAACCAGAAAAGTCACAAAATGACTGAGAAAAGACAATCAACAGATGGCAACGCCAAGATAAATTAAATGTTGAAATTATCTGACAAGGATTTTAAAGCAGTCGTCATTACAGTATTTTGAAAAGTGATCATGAATTCTTAAAACAGATGAGTAACTGGAAACTCTCAAGAGAGGAATAAAGTTATAGCCAAAAACCAAATGGAAATTATAGACTGAAAAATGCAATGACCAAAACAGATCACTCGCTGGATGGTCTCAATGTAGAAGAGATATGGCAGAGAATGTAATCAATGAAGTAAGAACAGATAAATAAAAATTATTCAATCTAAAAAGAATTTAAAATGACCAGAGTTACAGGGACACATGGGAAAATAGCAGAGGACCTAAAATTCCTATCATCAAATATTCAAAAGAGATCAGAGAGAATGGGACTGAAAAAGTACTTAAAGAAATAATGGCTGAAATTTCTCAAATTTGTCAAAAGTCATACACTGAAGGAGTTGAGTGAAGCCTAAATTAGATAATCCCAAAAAAAGTCATATCATGCCATATCACAATTAAACTTTTAAAAATTTCGAAGAAAGAAAATGTCTTGAAGGCAGCCAGAAATAAATGGTGCATCGTTTAGGGTAGATCACCAATTTAAATTACAGCAATTTATAATCTCAAACAGTAGAGGAAAAAGAAATTAGCAAAACATTTGCAAATAATGAAAGGATAGAACTGTTAAATGTGAGTTCTGTAACTGACAAAATCCTTCAGGAATGAAGAAGAAAAAACACATAGAATGAAGAAAAGTTAGATAATTTTTTTTACTGGCACATCTACCTTCAAAGAATGATTATGAAATGACGTCTAAAATTAAAGGAACTGATAACAAACAGGCTTGAAACATCAAAAGTAAAACAGAAGATTGGAATTTTTTTTTTTAAAAAGGGATACATATATTATCCTTTTCCTCAGGGGTATCATAAATCATATTTGGTGGTTTTGGCAAAATGATAATACCAGTTAGTGTGTAATCAATATATATAGAGGAAAAACAATTGTATTTTTAAAGTCAAGAGGCTAAATGGACCTGCACTTTACTCAAAATAGTAAAACATTGATACCAGTGGACTGTAACACATTATGTATTAATAATTTAATACTTGCAGTAACCAATAAGAAAACTATAGAAAGTGATATACCCAAAACACTTTAAGTAAATTATGATTTAACCCTAAAAATAAGTTCAAATAACCCACAGGATGATAATAAAAGCAGAGGAACAAAAAACAGAAGAAATAAACAGAAAATAACTAATACTATGGTCAAGTTAAGCATGAACATGTTAATAATCACGTGTAATTGTTTAAAATACAACAGTTAAACAATACAGGTTTGTAAAGTAGATTTAAAAAAAAAACATGATTCAACAATATGCCACGTACCTACAAGAAACTTCAAAAACAATATCATAGATAGGTTCAACGTAAAAGGACTAAAATATGTGCCATGCAAATCTTAACCAAAAAAAGTATCTGAATTAAATCAGATAAAGCAGACTTTACAGTGCAGAAAATGACTAGGGACTAAGAGGTATGTTGGATTCTGATAAAAAATCCAACAGGACTACAGAGTTATCTTGAATGTGTATACACCACACAAAACAGCCTCCAAATGCATGAAGCAAAGTAGAGCTGAAAGGAGAAACAAACAAATCCACGATTATGGTTGGGAACATCAACACCCTGCTCTCAGCAAGTGATATAACTACTAGGCTGAAAAATAATCAGGAATAGAGAACTGGATAACACAAACAACCAACAAGATTCAACTGACAAATGTAGGATATTCAACCAAAAACAGCAGAAAATACGTTTCAAACACTCACAGACATTTACCAACATAGATCATATCCTGTGCTACAAAGCACACTTCACCAAATTTAAATCAATCTAAATCATATATGGTATGTTCTTTGACCAAAATGGAATCAAACTATAAATCAATAACAGAAAGAAAACAAGAAAATCTTTGAAAACTTGAATATTAAATAATATCCTTCTAAATAGTACATGGGACAAAGAGGAACTCACAGAGGAAAATTTTTTAAATAGTTAAAACTGAATGACAATGAAATACAACAAAATATATGTCAGATTCAGATAAAGCAACTCTGAGAAGGAATTTTATAGCACTAAGTGCTTATATTAGAAACGTGGCAAGATCATGAACAAATTATCTAAATTACTAACTCAGCCAAACTAGAAAAAGAGAAAAATCAAATTGCAAAGTAAGTAGATTGTAAAATAAAGTAAAACTAGAACAGACATCAGTGATATCTAAAACTATAAAAGAATAGGAAAAAAATAAAACAAAAACTGAATCTTTGAATCTATATTTTTAAAATTTATAAACCTGTAGCAATATTGACAAGAATGAAAAGAGAATAAAAATAACCAAGATAAACAATGAAAGAACAGGTAATAAACATGTGGAAATAAAAATTAAAAATCCAATAAAATTTAGATTCACTCCAAAGAACATGAAATATTTACATGTAAACATCAAAATATACAGGAATTATATGCAGAAAAATCAAACAAAAAAAGATGAAAGAAATAAAAGATCTAAATAAACAGATAGATATACTGCATCCACAGACTGGAAGAACCAATAAAAAGGAGATGGAAAATCTCCTCCAATTGATAGATTTATTAAAATATTTTTTAAAAAGTGCTTTTTAGATAGAGAGAGGAATATTCTAAGACTTACATGGAAAGCAAAGTTGCTAGAATAGCTAAGACAATTTTTGAAAAACCAAAATTTAGTGAGAGGAATCTATGTGATTTTGAGATTTATTTTATAGCTACAGTAATTAAATTGGCCTAGGAATAGACTCAAAGATCAACAGAACAGAGTAAAGAATCCACAAGCAACCCACATAAATATATTGACTGATTTTGACAAAGGTACAATAGCAGTTCAATGTTGGAATGACAGCTCTTTCCACAAATTACGTTGGACTAATTGGACAATCATGAGGGCAGAGAAGCTTAAGGTATCAGTCACACTTTGTACAAAAATGAGCTTAAAATGCATTACAGACTGTGATGGTTAATTTTATGTGTCAAATTGACTGGGCCATTTTACCCAGATATTTGGTAAAACATTACTCTAGATGTTTCTGGGAGGGTGTTGCTTTTGTTTTGTTATGAAGATAGGGTCTCACTCTATTGCCCAAGCAGAGTGCTGTGGTGCCATGACAGCTTACTGCAACCTGAAATTCCTAGGCTCAAACAATCCTCCCACATCAGACTTCCAAAATGGTGGGATTACAGGAATCAACCACTGCAATCAGCCAGAAAGGGCATTTCTGTTTTTTTGTTTGTTTGAGACAGAATCTCACTGCCTCCCAGGCTGAAGTGCAGTGGCACAATCTCGGTTCTCTGCAGCTTCTGCTTCCCAGGTGCAAGCAATTCTCATGTCTCAGCTTCCTCAGTAGCTGGGACTTCAGTTGTACACCACCACACCCAGCTAATTTTTGTATTTTTAGCAGAGACTGGGTTTCACCATATTGGTCAGGCTGGTCTCGAACTCCTGATCTCAGGTGATCTACCGGCCTTGGACTCCCAAAGGGCTGGGATTCCAGGGGTAAGCCACCACACCCAGCCAGTAAGGGTGTTTTAATGAGATTTAAATTTAATTTGGTGGACTTTGAGTAAAGTAGATTACCCTTCTTAATGTGAGTTAGCCTCATCCAATCAGTTCAAGTTCTGATTAGTGCAAAAAATACCATACTATCTTAATTAATGTAGCTTTTTAAATTAAAATCTTAATAATGATGTAATTGAAGATTCACATGCAGGTGTCAAAAATAAGAAAGATATTATGTACCATTTATTTATCTGGATTACCAAGATCTGCCTTCAAAGGCAACATCTTGCTATACTACAATTCCACAATCAAGATATTTATATTGATACAGCAAAGATATAGAACATTTTCATTACTACAGGTTCACTTCTCAGTTGCTAAGATTTTGTCAGCATCACTTCTTGCCTGTGATTGTTCAACTTAAATGTATCAAGCAGTTACAGAAAATTAGCTCAGTTTGGCAGTGAGCTGCTACTTAGTTTTGCTTGCTATGGTTTATACTTTTCCCACTCAATTTTTAAAAGTGTTTTAGTAGGAAATTAGAAAAAAATATCAAGGACTAAGTTAGATATCATTTTAAACTGAAAGTCTGTATGGATATTTTAGTTCATAACAAGCAAATATCAAATACAGAAGAACGCTTACATTTCTAGATTATTTTTGAGAAGAGAAATCCAAGATGGCCGATCACTAGCAGCTCAGGATTGCAGCTCCCAGTGAAAGCACAGAGAGCCAGTGGACGCCACACTTACAGATGAATTTTTGCTGCCCACGGACCAGGACATTCCCAGCAGAGGAGCCCCATGGGTCGCCAGTGTGACCCTTTGGGCTGGTGCAGCTGTTTTGCTGGCACCTCGGCTGGCGGCTCTTGGTGTGGAGTAAATGGGACTGAGTGTCCTTTTGGATGATGTTTGGAGCTCTGGGAAGGCAGAGCAGTCCATTCAGCTGATTGAAAATGGGACTGAAGGAGGAAGCCAGACTGGAGACCCCTGGGCAGAAAAGCATCACGAATTTCAACGCTGCTGTTTTAGCCAGCGTTGCGGGTCACCACAGTGAAAATTACATAGATTCCAGAACTGGGAATTAACAAGCTGGACGCCCACTCAGAGACCTAATTTGAAAGTTGGTAATTATAAAGATGACAGGTGGATAAAACCACAAAATGCCAAGAAGCCACCGTAAAAAAATGAGAACACTCAAAATCAGAATGTCTCTCCTTCTACAGAGGACACTAGTTCATCATCAGTAACGGAACAAGGCCTGATGGAAAATGAATGCGAAGAATTAACAGAATTAGGCTTCAGAAGGTGGATAATAAGAAACTTCTGTGAGCTAAAGGAATATGTTCTAACTCAATGCAAAGAAACTAACAACTTTGAAAAAAGGTTAGACGAAATGCTAATGAGAATGGACAATTTAGAGAGGAATATAAACGAATTAATGGAGCTGAAAAACACAATATGAGAAATCCGTGAAGTATGCATAAGTTTTAACAGTCCAATTGATCAAGCAGAAGAAAGGATATTAGAGGTCGAAGAACAACTTAATGAAGTGAAACGAGAAGATAAGATCAGAGAAAAAAGGGTAAAAAGGAATGAGCAAAATCTCCAAGAAATATGGGACTATGTGAAAAGACCTAATTTACGCTTAATAGGTATACCTGAAAGTGACGAAGAGAATGAATCCAAGCTGGAAAATATTTTTCAGGATATTATCCAGGAAAATTTTCCTAAACTAGCAAGGCATGACAA
>PVKP010030005.1:8858-28473 GCA_004027715.1 Plecturocebus donacophilus | reverse complement strand
TTCATCCCCTATTCCTTCCTGTCTCCATTATTAAGCACAATTATTGGCATAAAAGAGGTTTTTAATACCCATTTTTAGACTGTATTGTAGCCTGGGCAATAAAACAAGAATCCCATTCACTCTCCCTCTTTCTCTTCCTCTTTCTTTCTCTCTTTCATTCTTTTTTTTTCTTTCTTTTGCTGTTTCTTTCTCCTTTTCTCTTTTTCTAAAATCTCTTCCTCTTTCTCTTTCATTCTTTTTTTTCTTTTGCTGTTTCTTTCTTTCTCCTTTTCTTTTTCTAAAATCTCTTCTCTTTCTTTTTCTTTTTTCTTTCTTTTGCTGTTTCTTTCTTTCTCCTTCTCTCTTTTTCTAAAATCTCTTCCTCTTTCTCTCTTTCATAAAAAAAAAAAAAAAAAAAAGAGGTAAGCCTGGGTTAAGACTTAGGTAAAACCAGCTACCCATAATGTTGATAACATTACCTTATAACTATGGAAGGCTTTTAGTGTTATCAGGCACCACCACCCTGCAAAGTAAGATTTTTTAAATGGCATTCTTCATTTGATAAAGCCGTTTCGTATGAAGTAGTTAGTTCCATCTTACAGAGGAAGTAAGATGTTCCATCTTACAGAGGAAGTAATTAGTTCCATCTTACAGAGGAAGGGAAGGTTGTGTTAATCATTCAGGGTCATATGGCTGATGAATGTCTAGGCCAGAATTTGAACTCACATCTGTCTAAAAGTAAAGTTTAAGTAGCAGCAGGTTTCCAACTCTGTGCAGAGCCAGGCTAAGCTGTCTGATGAAAATGATAAGACAGAGGTAGAATTTAAAAACAAACAAACATAAAAATAAAACTGAGGAGAGTGATAGGCAGCCCAAGAATAAGAAACAAAGCTGACACGGGAACATTAAAAGGATCACTGGCCAGCATGGCGGCCCATTTCCTCCTCACCATAGCCTCGCCACAGTATAGCAGGGTACCTGTCTACATCCTTGGCCAAATTAAGGTGAGGTGATCTATACCTGTAACAGATGGCACATAATCTTTCACCACAGAGAAGAGTATCCTTTTCTTTTAATCTCCAGAATAAGTACTTATAATCTAATTCAGGTTTTCACCTTCAAATCCCAGACCCTGAGAAAGATTACCTTCACCTCATCTCTAATACCCACACTTAGCTGGGGGGTTAGGGAGGAGGGTGGATTTGCTCCAGTACATGGCCTGGTCTCTCCTTCTCCCCTCCAGATCCAAGTGGCTATAGATTCCCACAGCATTACCATAGTCCTGAGAGTGTGCAGGGATATCAGGGTGGCTGAGAAGCTCCTCTCTCAGTGACCCAAGATAATCTCCAATTTTAGAAGATTCCTAGAGAAATGAGGGGCAGAAACTGATGCTGCCTGTTTACACAATGGCTGAAAATTTGCAAGGTGGAAAGTGAGTGGGAAGGATGAAGAGGCCAAATAGGTTTTAAACATGAGGTCAAGATTCTTCCCCTAGATGCTGCCTGAGTGCCCTGCCTCCACCAAACACTGCTCTCCCACTACTTAACAGTGAGCTCTGAAAGAGTCCTCCTTATTTCCACATCTCCAGTCCTAAGAATGGAATTATGTAGAACTCTAACCACTGAGAATCCCACCATTTATCTTCCTCTCCTGTGTTCTCCTGTGATATTCTAAAGACTCAAATTATAATAAATGCTAGTAACTTCTTAAATGTTTCCTTCCACACTTTTTGTGCATATAACTATACGATGACACAAAAAAAGAAGCATGCATACTTTAATTAGAACTGCTTGGGCAGGTGCAGTCGCTCACATCTATAACCCGATAACTTTGAGAGCCTGAGGTGGGAGGATTACTTGAGTCCAAAAGTTTGGGACCGGCTGGGCAACATAGTGAGACTAATCTCTAACAAACAAACAAGCAAACAAAAAGGCAGGCCTGGTGGTGCAAGCCTGTGGTCCTAGCTACTCAGGAGGTTGAGGTAAGAGGATCACTTGAGCCTTGGAGTCAATGCTACAGTAAGCCATGATCATGCCACTGCACTTCAGCCCTGGCAACAGAAAGAGATCCTATGTCTTAAAAAACAAAACAAAAAAAAACATAAACAAGACCTGGAAGAATAGGATAGGCCACAGGGACCACTGATGAAACTATAATCCCTACATTCATGAGCCATTATTGGGAGCCACTATGTGTCAGCCCCTAGGATCTTTTGCTAAGATTCCCTGAAAGGGGCTCCTCCTGAAGTAGGTTTCCTAGAATCAGGAGAATATTGTCAGTCTGCCAGAAGATCCGTAAGAGGAAAAAACACACACAATAATTATCTCTTTTCTCTTTGCAGAAACCACATGCTATTCTTCAACCACCTTTATCTTTAAATGCATGCGTCTGCAGCACAGCCACTGTCATGATTACCTTTAGCCTGACACTTACACTTGCTGAGCAGTCCCTACAGGCATAATATCATTATTGAGCAGTTCCTACATGCATAACACGATAGAGAGCCACAAAAATAGATAGCAATGTTTGAGGGGAAAGGACTTAGTGAGCAGAAGAATAGCAGTTTCCATGACTGCTTTTTCTTAAAAAAAAAAAAAAAAAGAATTTATTATAGCGTGATAATATAACTGCCACTCATAAGTTCATAAGTGTCTAAGTGAAAAGGGTCCCTTGCCCAGTTTCAATGCACACCACCTTGCATCCTCTCCGCAACCACACAAGACTGAAGATATAGGCTCAGAGAGGCTGAGAAGCTTGCTTCCTGCAATCAATTTTAGGGGATGTGGCACAAGGTGCTAGGTGACCGTAAACTGAGGTCATGTGACCGTAAGACTTTCCTCTTTGCTCCTTACTGCTCTGCATCAACAGTAGCTAATTACCTTTAAGAGCTCATCGTTCTTCCTTACAAGTTTACTTTTCTTCCTAAGTAGCAGTTAAGATTAGTAAACTGTTTTTTAACTATGGGTATCACTTTGGGAGGTCAAGGCGGATGGATTACTTGAGGTCAGGAGTTCCATACCAGCCTGCCCAACATGGTGAAACCTTGACTCTACTAAAAATACAAAAAATTAGCAGAGCATGGTGGTGTGCACCTGTAATTCCAGTTATTTGGGAGGCTGAGGCAGAAGAATAGCTTAAACCCAGGTAGCAGAGGTTGCAGTGAGCTGAGATCATGCCACTGCACTCCAGCCTGGGCAACAGAGCAAGACTCTGTCTTCAAAAAAAAGGAAAGAATGATTTTTGTTAATTTTTTAAAGAAAGAATATGTTATGTTATGCAATTTAGACATCCATAGCTTGTTTAATAAAATGAAACAATGCCATTACTTTAAATCATAATATAAATTATAGTAAAACTTTTTAAATAACATTAAGGATCTGATTGAGTTTCATATGCAAAGAAAATGTATCTTTTTTAAGAATTTAGTGGGAAATATGTTTTTCTTAAAAATTCAGTACAAATCAGAAAAAAAAGAAGCATGTATAAGACTGTGTCTATGTGATATCATAAGAAAACTTTAGCCATCATTTTGCCTGTGCAAAGCCAAAGATTATTTTTCAAACATTTAGATACACTGTCTAGAGAAATCATGAAAAATTTAATTATAAACAAAATCTTAGTTTAGATAAAATAAGCTTTGAAAACAAGCCTGTAATTTGCATAATTGTACTCTGTAAAATAACATCTATTTGCATGACTTTGACCTAAGGCTAAAGTTCTGCCAAAGTTATAATAAATATTAGAAAAGAGAACTTTAAGTGCCAATGTCTCCCTTTTTTTTTCAATTTCAAGTATCTGTATTTTAAAATACTGTGGGAAACAGAAATCCAAAATCCTATTATGAAAGCATTAAATATAAAAGTAACATCTGGACTTCACAAAAGAATCTACTTTCTTTCATTTGTACTTCTCTGGCTGTTGAATAACTTACTGCAGCAAGATCTTTCCATTAGTATTCAAACATGTAGCCAGGGCAATAATAATTACTATGGCAGAGAAAGTTGCCTATTAACCCTTCAACTTGTCTTCTATGCAAGCGTTCCAGCTGATGTGTTTTGGCTGAATAGTATTTGAATTGTTCTTTGGTCCATGTTCAAAATATTCTATTGTTGACATACTCATCTAGTATTCTTCAAACTGTCTGCTTTTTTGGGACGGATGCTCATTAATTTTCATTGCAATGCCCAAAAGACAAAACTAAAGAAAAAAAATAATAATATCATAAGACAATCACTTAGCTGAATAAAATTCCCTCAATCTGTATCTTTACATATGATTTACCAATCAGTCAAGTAGTACATTTCCCTGGCTAAAGGTAATGGGAAATATTTTCTGTTCTAAAATTGACCACTCTTGCACAGAACCAGCCCTGAATGCATTATAATCAGGCAGCTTAAATCATGTGGCATGCAAAGCTTCCATTATAATCTAAAAATGTCCCAAAACATACGTTTTGTTGAGCATCTACTATGTGAAAAACATGATGATACTCTGGCTGTGAGATACAAAGATGAAGAAGAGAAATCTTCCTTCAAGATGAGTGTTTTTGGTTAAGAGGTACAGCTAAAATTCAAAACACAAACTGAGTACAATATAACAGAAGAAAACCTAAAGGATTAGAGTGGAAACTTATTAAAACAAAATTTTAATCACTTGCTACAGATATCACTAAGAGATAAATACCATCCTTGAATTTAAGGCCAAATTGTGAGATTTTTTTTTTTTTTTGAGACAGGGTCTCACTCTGTTGTTTAGGCTGGAGTACAGTGGTACAATGACAGCTCACTGGAGCTTCGACCTTCTGGGTTCCATCAAATCTTCCACCTCAGCCTCCCAAGCAGCTGGCACCACAAGCACGTGCCATGCCCAACCTATTTTTGCAGTTTTTATAGAGACAGGATCTTGGTATGTTGCTCACGCTGGTCTTGAACTCTTTGGCTCAAGCAATCCTCCCACCTTGGCCTCCCAAAGTGCTGAGATAACAGGCATGAGCCACCATGTGGGATTCTTAATACTTTATAATCTCCCCTCAAGAATATCAGAATTAAAATCATACATGACTGATGGAACTCTTCATAGGAGTATTTGGTCTAAATTTATAGGTTTCTAAAAGAAAAAAATAATAAATGTAGAGCAATCAACATATGTGACTGCTGCAACCCCTTGAGAAAAGAGGAGTGTGTATACAGCTAAAATATAATTTAAGTAAGAGTAACTCTTACTCTTTTAGAGCTGTGTTTGCCTCATATCCAAATATTTTAAGAGGATACTGGAGAACCTTTCGGAAAGCAATTATTTGACTTGAAAGAATGTGCAAGACAAATCATGTCTGTGGATTTGAAACTGAAAATAACAAAAGGTTTATATAAAAAAAAAAGCAAGACTATTCTAATGAATGAGAGGTCGTTATATTGCCCAGGTTGGCCTCGAACACATAGCCTCGCCTCAAGCACCAGGACAACTGGCATGAGCGACCGCGGTCCCAGCAAGACTATTCTAAAAGAGATTTTGAAGATAGTTTGCTTTGTTTTTTAGCTGTCATCTCTTTGGTAGAGGGGACATATACACACACATATGTATATACAATGTATACATATGCATGTGTGTGTGTGTATATATATGTATGATATGTACATAACACGATCCCTTTGCCATAGTGAATAAGACCAGGGTAGTATCAGGGTTTAATTTCTGAGAAATCACCGCACCTTTAGGAACACTCAGGGTGTTCTGTTGTCCTAGCCCCATGCCCTCACCTGTCTTATCTCTCCAGGGCAGCTGGCTCCACTGCTGCCCCAGTAGAGCTGTCCTGGATTCCCCTAAGCAAGGTCAATGCTTTCTCCTTGGTATCACCACTGAACCTGGTACAGATCTTGATTACAGTTATTAATCACAAGTTACTGAAATTATCTGTTCACCTGTTTCCTTTCTAGATCGTGAGGTACTGGAGGACAGGGACCCTGGAACCTAGCAGAGTGCCTGGTAAAATACATACACTCAGCATTTTTAGAACAGATAACTGAGGGTATTTTAAAGTGCCACAGAAGAAGAAAATTCTACCAGGGCCATAAAACCAATAGGGCATTATGTTAATCAAATTATTTAAAAGAATAAATCATCCATTCTTTCCATAATTATTTGCTTGGCTCCTATCAACGAGGGACACAACTTAAAACACAAAGCACACAATGTACCAACTTTCAGGGAACTTACATTTTAGAGGATAATGAGAAAGAGACACAACTCTTAAAAATTATAACAATGGAATATATACAACATTTACGGTATTTTGCATGATCTCTAGAAGACTCAAACAACCTAGGCCATTCACCAGGAAATTTAAACTCTAGTTGCAGGAATAATAAATGCAAAGATAATGAACAACAAAGACAAAATACAGGATGAATGCTAACTGCATAGAATAAAAAATAACTGAGAATTCACTGTGGGCACTTTGGGCTAGGAGGATCATTAACAACTTTCTGGATTTGTGACAGACTTGGAAGGGAAGGGAGTGTGTGAGTAGAAAAACACCAAGTGTTTTTTCTATTCTCTCACTCAATATTCAACACAGAAGAGTTCTGACCAAATGTGCAAGGATTTCTCCCCAAAACAAACAAGGAATACTATCCTCCAAGTAACTTATGACACTATTTACCTGGAGATGGCATCAGATCCCACATTTAAGGGTTCAGTCCCACAAGACTGCCCCCCACTACTTCTAATGCCAATCACAAGCCCCAGGTCATTTTACCTGTGCTTCTGATAGACTATTTATAAATTGGGGTTCCCACAGCCCCCTCCTTGGGTTCCATTAATTTGCCAGAGTGGCTTGGAAAACTCAAGGAAACACTTTCGTTTACAGATTTATTATAAAAGATAAAGATGAAGAGATGCATAGAGTGAGGAATAGGGGAAGGGGCATAGAGTTTTCACACTCTCCCAGGTCAATCCACCTCCAGGTACCTCCACTGTTCAGCTATCCAGAAACTCCCTGAACCAGTTCTCCTGTACCTTTATGGAGACTTCATTGGATAGTTATGATTGAACCATGTTGAAAAGTGATTGGATAAAAAGCATATGATTTAATGCTAAGAGTGAATGGGGAAACCCAGCAAGGCCTGTCTGTTCAGATTTCTCTGGCATCTCTGTGCAGCATTCCTTCCTCCAGGGTATGGGGCAGGACCCCTTTTGAAATGGGGTCTTATGGCCTACATTCAGACAAGGTAGATGGGAAAATTTCTTTATGGGCAGTTCTCACACAGAAAGGTGGTAAAAGATTAGAGTATATTTTTAGTTTCTAAAATTGGAGCGACAAAGGTAAAAATAGGGCAGAAGGTCAGAGATGGAGATTCTGTTTTCTGAGGCCTGTTTCTGAGACCTAAAGCACCCCAACATTATACCAAAACTTATAGCAGTTACAAGCCAGGAACCATGGACAAAAACATATGTGTCATAATATCACGGGGAGCCACTGAAAAAAAGAAGGTGAGGCTGAAATTACTAAGAAGGGGCATGGTCTGAGACAATGGTCAGAGAGGAAAATTGTAAGACTTGGAACAATAGAAAATTCTCTCCTCCTGCCACCATCATCCTGGGCCCCTCTCTGCTTGCTGAAGACAATCAGCAGCTGAGACCCTACAGATGCCACCTGTTTCATAAAGCTCTCAGGCCCATTCTTCTCTATTCCTATGACCGCTGCAGGCATTTCTGACCCCAACTACTGGAAAGGCTTAGCTCTACTGTCTCCCTTCCCAAACAACTTTAGAACCGGCTACTATGGAGATCTTTCCAAAAGCAATTCCAATCCTATCACTCTTTTCATTAAAATCCTTCAGAAGCTCCAAATCACATACAGGGTAAAATCCAAAATCCTTAAAGTGTATGGAGGATCCTTCACGGCATAGCCTCTCCTTGCCTTCCCTTGCAGGCAGCTATTTGGAACTCCAGACTCTTCTCCAGCCATTTCAGCACTGTATTTGCCTAGTCTTTCAGCATCTGATCCAAAGATCTCTTCTGTGAAGCTCTCTCCCATCCTCTCCCTTTGGTTTTGTATGTACCTTTTATTGCAAATGTCTGTCTGAATGATGCAGAGAAATCCAAACTCAGTTTCTCCTTCTGTACTCTCAACACAATAAAGAATACATTTATAACCAGATGTGGGAAAGCTTCTCCCCACATGACAAGCAAGTAGTCTTTCAGCAATGGACACCAGCTGAGTGTCCTCTAAATCAAGTTAAATTGAATACTATCCACCTGCAGAAAGCCTCAGCGTGCACAGATTGAGGGCTCAGTCCTACAAGGCTGCCCCCTACTTCCGATACCAATCACAGGATCCAGGTTGTTTTGCCTGGATTTCTGACCCACTGAGGGTCACAACAACATCCTCTTTGGGTTCCATTAATTTGCCCGGGCAGATCACAGAATTTTTGCGTTTTTATGGCATCTTTATTATATAGGCATGATTGATTAAATCATTGGCCATTGGTGATCAAATTAACCAGCCTGGGTCTTCCAGCTCCAGTTTGGGAGATGGGGCTGGAAGTTCAACCCTTTAATCCTGCCTTGGTCTTACTAGCCCCCATCAGGAAGCTAGGGGCTACCAGCCATCTGTCAACTTATTAGCATACAAAAAGACACTTATCACTTTGAAAATTCCAAAAGTTTTAGGAATTGAATACCAAGAAACTGGAAGAATACTTTACGTTTTCACAATATCACAGTCTGGTTCTAAGGAACTTTTCTCCTGAAAGACATGGGTATGTCTTACTCATTTTTAGTCTCCCAACACCTGCCCCAGCACCTAATCCTGAAACTAGCAAAGAAGGATTGCTCAATTAATGTTTATGAAGGAAGACTGGGGCTAGTATCAGATTTACAGGTGATTAAACCTGAAGTAGGTAATAAGGGAATAGAGGTGGGTGTGGGAAGGTAAAGTCTATGTAAAAATGTGACAGTTGTAAAAGGAGCCAATAGCTGGACCATATCTCTCAAAGGCCATGGACCATGTCCTCTGTCTACCCTCTCACATGACCATTAGTGATGGGGATCAGAGAGTAAACTACCATAAACAGACTAGGAACTCAAAGCAACCAACCAACCATCCACAAACAAAACCTTTTTATCTGAACAATCTGAGTAGTTCCTGATAGCTTACAGTCTTTTCTGGAACCACTTTTCCTTCTTCAGCAAAGCTTGACCATAGACAACAGAATGCAAGAAACAAAATAAAGCAGCATGCTAATCTGATTCTGCATTCTGGCTATAAAAGCTGTTCCTGTCACTTTCTACACTAACAGGAAGAGATGCTGAATTTAATTCACTAATTAGTGGGGGAAGGAAGGGGGCGAAAAGCAGCCAAGCACACTCTTTTGCACACTTGGCAGGGTAGCACACAATCCGCCTCCCAGGGGTTTGCATCAACATATGATGTCCACCAGCACAACAGGGGCTTCAAACCACAATTTCCCACCACTACTGCCTGAATGTGGCTTCTATGGTTGGTTGGTGGTGTTGCTTTAGAAATAAGTGGCCTATTGCAAAAATGCTCTAATGCCAACAGGTTGCCACACGAGCAAACCTTTGGAAATAATTTCTGCCGGCCATGACTTAAATAAACAAGGAAAAGACACCCACAGTGAGATATACCATTCTTAATTCTCCAGATCATTTCATTCTAAACAAGGAGGCAACACTGACAGAGTACTGAACAGCCGGACACGGTGGCTCACACCTGTAATCCCAGCACTTCGGAAGGCCTAGGTAGAAGGATCACTTAACCTCAGGAGTTTGAAACTAGTTTGGGCAACAGTGAGACTGCGTCTCTACTAAAAGAAAAAATAAAATTAGCCAGGAGTGTTGTCACAGGCCTGTGGTCCCAAACTACTCCAAAGACTGAGGTTGGAGAATTGCTTGAGCCTGGGAAGTCAAGACTGCAGTGAGCCATGACTGTACCACTACACTTCTACCTGATAGAGGAAGACTCTGTCTCTAAATGAATAAATAAAAGTACAATGTTTCAAAAGTAAGCAGGAATCTACTGTTTAAAAGGCCCTAATCCCAGCTACTAGAAGGTACATTTCCACATATGTATATAAAGCATCTCTATGATATAATTAGGGGCCACATCCAGTTAGAAAGTTATTTTTTTGCTTTTTGTTTTGTTTTTTGGTCTCCTGCAAACTGGGCCATTAAAATGTCAGATGGTTTACCTAACTAGGAACTCATGTCAAAATAAGTCTCCTGTTCCTATAGCTTTCTATACTAACAGGAAGAGATGCTGAATTTAATTCACTAATTAAATTAGCTGGGTATAGTGGCTCACACCTGTAATCCCGGAGCTTTAGGAAGTCAAGGCAAGAGGATCGCTATAGGCCAGTTCAAGGCTGCAGTGAGCTATGATCTTGCCACTGCATTCGAGCCTGAGTGACAGAGTAAGACCCTGTCTCTAAAATGATAATTCTCCCACTCTAATTATAAAGGTAATATTAATAGAGGGATTTCACAGAAATCTTCAGTACACAAGTAGGTTTCAAACTATTATACAACTACTGACAATGACAATCAAGTACTAGGAGAAATATATTAGTCAACAGCGTTAACACAGACCTGCATTGCAAAACTAAAGGCAGAGGTTAAAATTATTATCTTCATTTCACCCGTCTCCTCTCCCACAGTTGGAAATTATTTTGTAAAAGGCAGTGCACCACTATCAGCCTACTCCTGTTAATCTTTAAAAAGTCTTACTGTTTTGTAAAGGTATAAACTTAACATGGGCACAGTTAAATATTTTGATAGAAAATCACTGCAATCCATATTAAATTTGTATTTCCAAAAAAACAATCAACTAGGTGGACATGGTGGTGCCTGAAGTCCCAGCTACTTGGGAGGCTGATGTGGGAGGATCACTTGAGCCCAGGAGGTCGAGGCTGCAGTGAGCCATGATCTAATCACTGCACCATAGCCTGAGTGACAGAACGACACCTTGTCTCCAAAAAAAAAAAAAAAGAAACAGAAAATAAATCACATTCATAGATACTGGGGTTTAGAATATCACCATACCTTTTCATTCACTGAAAGGAAAAAAATTGCCAAGCCCTGTTTAAATGGTACCTGTTGCTTGACATAAAACATGTTGAGATGACCCCTATAGTAGAGGCCCCAGGGCCCCTCAGGGAGAGTGGGAAATGCCCTATTAATATGAACAGTAAAGTATGAATATTAGTAGTTTCTAGAGGGTGGGGAAGAGTAGAGCTATTTAACTTTTTCTTAAATATATCTACACTGACTTGACAAAAGTAGCATGACATTTGCCATTAAAAATAAAAAGAGCTCACTGCCACACACTTCAGATAAATTTATACGATACCTAAATAGGTAAACACAGGCTAGACCAAATTACTTTCTAAACTGAGATTTATTGCTGGCACAGTAAAACAAACAAAGCTCAGAGCCTCTTGCTTACTTCAGTTTCCATTTGAGCTTCTGCCCTCATTGACTTACAATACTCATTATAAACAGTGCACCTCACCCTAAGAGAGGAGAATACTTTCCTGGGAAACAGACTGTGCCAATTTTATTGTAACTTTTTAAACTTCACTCCTATGATTTACATTTTATGCATTCATCGGGTACTACACTTAACCTTGGTAAACAGTAATAACAGCCACTGTGACCCAGTAGTAAGAGTATTAATCTGCACTGGTCTTACAAGTCCGAAAACCTGGGTTTCAAAGTGTGAGAAGCTGGGCAGACCAACCTGTGCGCTTCCGTTTCCTCTCCTATAAAAACTACTACTATTTGCTCCCCCCTTCAGGATGAATATCTAGTAAATTGTTCTTAAATGAATGAATGAAAGGTGAAACTAAACCATGGAGTGTAATCTCCTTTATTGGATTTGTCCCTGGACAACCAAGAAGTTACCAAATTCTTTTGATCTAAATGATTCGTGCCTAAAATGTGACAGAAATAAAAACCACACCCAACTCCTAAAATTATGTTACTTTTAAAGTTATTAGAGAACAACAAGGCTTTAGAACATCAGCAAGATCTGTTCTAAAATTGATTTGGCATCCAGGAGACTAAGCCGAGTCGCCACAACAGACTGACATGGTAATTTAATTAGTCTTCTGGAGGGACATTATGCCATCATCCCCCGACAGTGTTCTCTTTAGAGACCTGACTTTCTCTGTGGTCTTCCCATTCCTTTCCCCTTCCTCACCTCCTCCCACCCCTTTGGTTTGCCTTTTTCTCTCTCTTAAAACAGCCGTTCGGCTTGTCACTTCCACGCATTTTTGGCTTTAACTAGAAATGGGGCACCCCAGATTTGCTTCCCAATCCCCAGGGACCCTCAGGACTTGTGGGAAATGCCCTGCGGTCCACCCTGCCTGGGGGATTCCTCCTCTTATCACTGCCCCGGCGGGCTCCGCAGATGGGAAAGGGTTCTCAGCGCGCGCCTAGCGACCACAAATCACTACCCCGGGCCGCCGCCCGCGGCCTCAACCCTCCCAGAGCCTTTGGTCGGCTTTTACTTTGAGGAGGATTCAGGTGGGTCACAGCCCGTCCTCCAAACGATGGCCAGCTCCCAGGACCCCGCTCAGGGGCTCGCCTCTGTGCCCAGGCTCCTCGGCATCCCTAGCATTGTGGGAGGCGGGGAAGTGACCCCAAAGTTGCTTCTGAGTGGAGACTTTAGCAAGCGAAGGCGTCCCCGCTGCTGCCAGACTTTTCAGGGGCGGAATCCCCCGCCCTTCCGGAGCCTGTCCTCCGGGCCACCACGCGCCCCGCGCCTCCGCCCCCGCCGGGGCCGCACCCGGGCCTGAGTCTCCAACCAGCCGGGGACAGCAGGCTTCCTCCCCCGCCCGGAGCGGCCGAGGGTCCCGGCCAACCTCCCCTGCGGTGAGCGCAGCGCCCCCGCGCAGTCCCCGAACTTGTCCCCGCGTTGGCTTGGGCTCTCGAGTGGAGACGCGAGGACCCTTCACTCACCGATATCCCCATCGTCGTCGTCCTCCTCTTCCTCCATTTGTAGCAAAACGTTCCTGCTCATCTTTTTCATGTCTCTCCCTCAGAAGGCGGCTCCGAACTTGGCACGAAGTTGGGGGCTCCCAGGTTCGGGAACAGCGCGGCTCTCCCGGGGGTCGAGTCGGGGACCGCGGGGCGCGTGTAGCTCGGGCTCAGGGTCCGCTCTGCCCAGCCCAAGCCTGGGAAAGCCGAGCCCAGACGCCCGCCGACCCGAGCCCAGAGCCAGAGGAAACCTCTCGCCTGGTGAGCGGGGCCCGGAGACTGAGCATGCCCAGTGCGGCCGCCGCGGCTCGCTGCGGAATGATTGAACTGCCCCGGTTTTATGAGGCGCGCGAAGGAAGTCCACAGGCGAGAATGGAGAGGGAGTAGTCTTGTCCTGCCGTGGGGGAAGAGCTGGAGGACGCGGCGGGAACAGGCGAGGGCGGGAGTGGACGGGGTTCCCCAAACACTGATCCCCAGCAGGGCAGCTTTTCGTTCCAAGGTCATCTGTGGACACACTGCGGCTTGCTTTGTTTTAACCTCATACTGGAGGGGGGAAATGCCGCTACAGCACAACTGCACCACCCCGGTAGGCGAGCTCGTTTGACTGGCGTTTAAAGGCGACGTGGAGCAAACAATAGCGGATGTTAAATTACTCTAACTCCAAGTGGGGAAAATGGCATCTGTAGGGGTAGGGTAAGATCACGGGGAAGTGGGGCTGGGAGGAGAGGCAAAACTCATAGAGAATAAGCAAAAGAAGAAGGGGCGGGACGGACAGGGGTGGGAGGTGGAGAAAATTTTCTAAATAGGCGTGTGCACAAAGGCAGGAGGATTTCCGCATCCACTGAGGTCTCGGACAGTGGCGAAGCGCCCCCTACCCCGCCAGCAGGAGCACACAGGGAGTGGTCGCGTGCAGCCTGTTAGTCCTCCGAGTCAAAGAGGCGGAAGAAGCTGAAGGCCACTAGACTTAGATGTAAACTCTTCTAAAGCAATGTGGAAAGCTATAATAAGGGAAAAGGAAGTACTGAAATAAAATAAGGCAGAGAGTTTTTATTTTTATTTTTAATGCTTTCCTGGAAACCAAAGGGACCGATAGGACAAATACCAAGGGATTTAGTACTTTAAAGACATTTGGAGTTGTTCGAACGGCAGGTTTTGGGGATCGTGTGTTTACAAATTTTTTTCAAAAAAAGCATTCAGGTTGGTCAATTTTTACTTCTCAAAAGGGTTAGAAGGTATATTTGAAATCTTGGTTATATGTGTTATTGTCTACTCCTACTCATTGAAATTTTTTATATTTTTTTCCACTGAAGTGCTAGGGTTATTACAATAATGCTAAACTTACTGTGCAGTTTTTTCTTCCATATACTTTTTTTGAGATGGTCTCGCTCTGTTGCCCAGATGGGAGTTCAGTAACTAGAACTACAAGTGGAGCACACAACCACGTGGGGCTAATTCTTAAAATTTTTGTAGAGATGGGGGTCTCACTATGTTACCTAGGCTGGTTTCGAACTCCTGACCTCCAGCAATCCTTACCACGTGGGGCTAATTCTTAAATTTTTTGTAGAGATGGGGTCTGTGTTGCCCGGGCTGGTTTCAAACTCTTGGCATCCAGCAATCCTTACACCTCAGCTCCCAAACTTATTTTTAATGCTTTCTATGAAAGAAAGAAAACACTGAGACCAATCTAAGTGGGAAGATAGCCATGAATATATACGTTAAAAGACATAATGAAATTACTTTTAGGAAAATATCTGTGGGCTGGGTGCGGTGGCTTATGCCTGTAATCCCAGCACTTTGGGAGGCCGAGGCGGGAGGATCACAAGGTCAGATTGAGACCATCCTGGCCAACATGGTGAAACCCCATCTCTACTAAAAATACAAAAAATTAGCTGGGCATAGTGGCCTACACCTCAAAAATAGCAAAGATAATAGGCCTGTGTAAGAACCACACTCTTAGCCCTGAAGAATTATCATCTATACAATAATAATTTGTGAAATAAAATGTTCTTAATATATAGCCAGGTTATTTATATTTGCAACAGGGATAACAGAACCATTATTTTCTCATTCATTCATCATTAACTACAACTTTTGGCCACCAGGATATTCTTTCTCTGCCCATCCTGTAAATGTTGTTGCTTTTCTAGCTTCAGGTCTTGGGCCTCTTTTCTTCTCATCTTTCCCTATAGAACTCATTCAGTCCTATAACTTTACTATCTAGTCCAGGCAGGGACAGTTTCATGGGCATTCAAACAGTGTATTCACAAAGAGTCCTACAGTCTTATGGGCCTAACACTTGGGATTTAAATGTTCTGTGGTTAATGCCCATCAATGATAGACTGGATAAACAAAATGTGGTACATATACACGATGGAATACTATGCAGCCACAAAAAGCAATAAGATCAAGTCCTTTGCAAGGACATGGATGGAGCTGGAAGCCATTATTTTCAGCAAACTAACACAGGAACAGAAAACCAAACATCACATGTTCTCATAAGTGGGAGCTAAACAATGAGAACACATCAACACAGGAAGGGGAATAACACACTGGGGCCCGTGGAGGGGTGGGGTGTTGGGGGAGAGCATCAGGATAAATAGCTAATGCACGTGGGGCTTAATACCTAGGTGATGGGTTGATAGGTGCACCATGGCACATGTTTACCTATGTAACAAACCTGCACATCATGCACATGTATCCTGGAACTTAAAATAATTTTTTAAAAAAGGTTCTGTGGTTGCCATCCTGAAATTCCTTTTTTTTTTTCCTTCTTCCACTTTTATTTTAGGTTCTAGGGGTACGTGTGCAGTTTTGTTATGGGTAAATTGTGTGTTGCTGAGGTTTGGTGAATGAATGATGCTGTCACCTAGGCTAGTGAGCGTAGTACCCGATAGGCAGCCTTCCAACCTACCCCTCTCCCACTCTCCCAGCAGTCTCCAGTGTCTATTGTTTCCATCTTTATATCCATATGTATTCAATGTTTAGCTCCCACATATGAGCAGGAACATACAGGATTTGGTTTTCTGTCCCTGCATTAATCTGCTTAGGACAATGGCCTCCAGCTGTATCCATGTTGCTGGAAAGGACATGATTTGGTTCTTTCCTATGGCTGCATGGTATTTCTGAGTTCTCTGAAAAATCTCCAAACTGCTTTTTACAGTGGCTGAACTAATTTACATTCCCACCAGCAGTGTATAAGTATTGCCTTTTCTCCACAACCTTGACAACGTCTGTTGTTTTCGACTTTTTAGTAATGGACATTCTGACTGGTGTAAGATGGTATCTCATTGTGATTTTGATTTGCATTTCTCTAATGATTAGTGATAATGAGCATTTTTTTTCATATATTTGTTGTCCACGTGTATATCTCCTTTTGAGAAGTGTTCATTAGCTTTGCGCAGTGGCAGTATCGTAGCCAATGAGTTTATCCAAGGTGTGATTATTGCTAATTGAAAACTTTTACCAATACCCCACCGTGAGGACTTGCAATATAGTCGGCATTGGCAATTTTTGACAGTCTCTATGGAGACTGGAAAAAAAAAAGAGAGAAGTGTTCGTTGATGTCCTTTTCCCATGTTTTAATGGGATTTTTTTTTGTTTATTAAGTTCCTTGCAGATTCTAGTTATTAGACCTTTGTCTGATACATTCTCCCATTCCGTAAATTGTCTATATACTCTGTTGATAGTTTCTTTTGCCATGCCAAAGCTCTTTGCTAGGTCCCACTTGACTTGTCAATTTTTGTATTTGTTGCCATTGCTTTCTGGGATTTCTTTTGCCATGCCAAAGCTCTTTCCTAGGTCCCACTTGACTTGTCAATTTTTGTATTTGTTGCCATTGCTTTCTGGAACTTAGTCATAAATTCTTTGTCAAGACAATGTCCAGAATGGTACTTTCTAGGTTTTCTTCCAGGGTTTGTATTGTTTTAGGTCTTACATTTAAGTCTTGAATCTATCTTGAGTTAACTTTTTTGTATGTGATGAAAGAAAGAGGTCCAGTTTCAACTCTCTGCATACGACTAAGCTGTTATACCAGAACCATTTATTGAATAGGGAGCCCTTTCCTCATTGCTGTTCACTTTGTCAAAGATCAGGTGGTTGTAGGTATATGGCTTCATTTTTGGGTTCTCTATCCTATTCCATTAGTCTATGTGTCTGTTTTTTTACAGTAATGTGCTGTTTTGGTTACTGTAGCCTTTGGTTTGAAGTCGGGTACTGTGATGATCTTTGTTCTTTGCTACATCTTTGTTATTTTATTTTACTTTATTTTTTTGAGATGGAGTCTTGCTCTGTCACTGAGGCTGGAGTGTAGTGGCCTGATCTCAGCTCACTGCAACCTTTGCCTCCTAGGTTCAAGTAATTCTCCTGCCTTAGCCTCCCAAGTAGCTGGGACTACACATGCACACCACAATGCCCAGAGAATTTTTGTATTTTTAGTAGAGACAGTATTTCACCATGTTGACCAGGCTGGTCTCGAACTCCTGGCCTCAAGTGATCCACCCACCTTGGCCTACCAAAGTGCTGGGATTATAGGTGTGAGCCACGACATCCAGCCCAGTTTTGTTATTTTTGCTTAGGATTGCTTTGGTGATTCAGGCTCTTTTTGGTTTCATATGAATTTTAGAATGCTTTTTTCTAATTCTGTGAAAAATAACTGATAGATTGGTAGGAATAGGATTTAATGTATAAACTGCATTGGGCAGTATGGCCATTTTAACAATATTGATTATTTCAATCTATGAGCATGGAATGCTTTTCCTTTATTTTATTGCAGCTCACTGCAACCTCTGCCTGCTGGGTTCAAGCAATTCTCCTGCCTCAGCCTCTGGTGTAGCTGGGATTACAGGTGTGCACCACCACGGAATTTCACCATGTTGGCCAGGATGATCTTGATCTCTTGACTTTGTGATCTGCCCACCTCAGCCTCCCAAAGCGCTGGGATTATAGGCCTGAGCCGCCGTATCCAACCTAATTTTTTCTTAAAAAAAAAAAACAAAAAAAAACTCATTGGCCTTCTTCCTTTGTAACAGCCATCCCTGACAGGGCCTGAAGAGCTGGGATCAAGAAGGCAGTCAGAGCTGAGGAAGTGGCTGTGGCTGAGGAGGGGATGGAGCCAGCTTCCAAGATTGAGGAAGCAGCAGTAAAGTTAGAAAGTTGATTACAGAGAGGAGTTATGAGCAAGTACGTAAATAAGCTGACAGAAGGCCAGAATGAATTTTATGCTTTTGATTGGAACTGGAGATATTAGTGTGAAGTCATGGTACTTTAAAACATATACCTAGGCCAGGCACAGTGGCTTATGCCTGTAATCCAAGCACTTTGGAGGCCAAGGTGGGCGGGTCACCTGAGGTCGGGAGTTCAAAACCAGCCTGACCAACATGGTGAAACCCTGTCTTTATAAATAAATTAATTAATTAAATTAAATTAAATAAATAATAAAAAACATATACCTAGCTAGGTAGATATAGAAATAGATGTACATGTTTGTACATTATATGTTTATATATATGTTGTGTCTATCTTTGCATTTCCTACTTTAATCCAATGAGAAGGTGTAATGGAAATAAAATCCTCGTAGCTATGACCCCATTTATCACCCAGATCTTGGTTTCTAAATACCAAGATCTGGGTGCTTGTCGCTAAAAGGAACAGGGCTCCTGGGAGAAATGGCTGCTTCCAGGACTGGGCAGAAAATGCACAAGAGGAGCCTGCAACATTTCCACAGGTCAGAAAGTAAGGAAGAGCTTTAAAAATGATGAAGATGTGAGGCTGAAGCACGAGGATCACTTGAGGCCAGGAATTTTAGACCAGCCTGGACAACATAGCAAGATCCCTCCCACCTCACCGCCATCTCTACAAAAAATAAAACATAAATATATTAGCTAGGTGTGGTGGCATGTACCTATAGCCCTAGCTACTTGGGAGGCTGAGGCAGGAGGATCTCTTGAGCCCAGGAGTTTGAGGCTGCAGTAAGCTATGATTGTATCACTGCACTTTAGCCTCAGTGACAGAGCAAGACCTTGTCTCCAATAATAATAATAAAACAATAAAAAATAAAAATAATGAAGACATATCAAAAGGGCACAGGAAGTAGCCTGAAGGGGCTCCCCTTGACCAAATCTGGGAAAATTTGAGCATCCAAAGAAATAAAGTAATAGACTATAACCTATTGAATATAATAGAAATCCATGAGTCCACACAGATATAAATGAATGAATGAGTGATGAATAGGGAAAGGGGGAAAAGTCTTTATTGCATTAGAATGCAAGTAATAAATATCACTACTTGGCAACTGTAGTGATAATAATGGTTTCAGACACAGAGCACCAATGGATGCTGAAACAAGTAGGTGAAAGTTTATTGAGGAATGGAACATTTACACAGTGTCAAAGATTTTCCCCACAAAATGCTTCATTACAAATGTAAAAATAATCACTTTTTTTTTTAAGGTGGGGTTTCACCATGATGGCCAGGCTGGTCTTGAACTCCTGACCTCAGGTGATCCACCCACCTTGGCCTCCCAATGTGCTAGGATTACAGGCGTGAGCCACCGTGCCCGGCAATAATAACTTTATAGTGGAAGAATCTGACAAACAACAAATCTGATATTAATCAAAGTAACATCGATAGAAATGAGACA
>PVKP010030004.1:0-28407 GCA_004027715.1 Plecturocebus donacophilus | reverse complement strand
TGTCATGCCATGCATTGTGTACCACGCCATGCATTGTGTGTCACGCTGTTCATGGTGTGTCATGCCCTGCATTGTGTATCATGCCCTGCATTGTGTATCATGCCCCAACTGGTTTTAATATGACCTTATTCACTTCTCCAAAATCTTTACAAGGACAATGCAGTTAGGAGTGACGACAAAGCGTGCATGAGTTGTGCGGTGAACAAGCAGGTCCAGCCCCCACTGTGGGGTGATGCGAGCAGAGAGAGTGGGAGGAGGGGGGAAGGAAACAGGGAGCACAGCTTCCGCGTCGTCTCCTCCACAGCTCAGTGTCTGCCCCATGCAGTTCTAGCTTTGCAATTTCACCTTCATGAGTCTGTCTCTTTGTGTGATTTTGAAGCTGTTCTGCGGACGCTATCATTGTAGCATCTTCTTTCATTTCCTTCTTCGGAAATTAATAAAATTTGCTTCTTAAAGGTGAACCTGAAAGAAAGCGATTTTACGTATGTGTTAAGTTACGCTCTAGATTTAGCATTTGATCCACACGTTCCTGTTCTGAAAGGGTCCTGGGCACTGAAAACTCTTAGTTGCAGGGTTGAGGATGTGGAGAAGGGACCCGCTGAGCTCTGAGGAGGTCTGCGATTGGAAGCCGGGGGTCAGTTCGCACAGGGTGGCGTGAGGGGAGGAGGAACCCCGCATACCCCGTCCAAGTGGGTGCTTTGCCTTCTTCTCATGGGCTCCTCTCCCTCCTCTGGTGTCGCAGCTGGCCCTGAACCTTGCTCAGGGGTGGGAGGGATGGTGCTGGGTCACTTCCTCTTCAAATGCCCGGAGCTCCTGCTTTTCTGCACCGGGAACCGTCCTCTGGGAGGCCAGCGCTTCTGTGAAAGCTGACTGCTGGGGCCGCCATGCTGGGAGGCAGCCCATGTGCAGCGCGGAGATGGGGCGTGTCGAGTCTCCCTGCGGTTCTGACCCTCTCAGCTGAGGCATGTGAGGGAGGGTATTCACGTCCTGGGGTGGCTGTAACAGATCACCACAAACTAGGTGGCTGAGAACAACGGAAAGGTCTCCTCTTGCTACTCTGCAGCCCCGAGGTCTGGAATCAAGGTGCCAGTGGGCCCCACTCCCTCCAGAGGCCCTGGAGAAAGTCCATCTTTGTCTCCTGGTGGTGGCTGGGATTCCTTGGCTGGTGGCTGCATCCCCCAGTGCCTGCCTCTGTCTGCACATCCCCTGTCTGTCCTCTGCAGTGCTTCTCATCTCCCTCTGCCTGTCTCACGGGGACACATGTGACTGTACCTAGGGCTCCATTGGATAGCCCAGGATCAGCAGCTCCTGTTGAGGTCCTTAACTTCATCAAGTCTTTTGCTGTACAATTTAACAGACCCCAGTCCCACTGGCACCCCCTCCTCTGAATTCTGAGCTCCCACTGTCTACACCAGTGGCTAGAAATGTGCTATGAATTTCCTGAAAATCTGTTTTGTATTATTTAATCTTCAGGTGTTGCTTTTGTGGGCACCGCTAGGTCGCTCACTCCCTGAGGTCAGGGGCTATATCTCATGGGACTAGTTCCTCAAAGACACGGGACACAGAGTGACTCCAGCATCTGTCAAAAGTTCCTCCACCTCTGACACCACAGAAGCAGACACTTCCTTCCTTTCTCCTCTCACACAGCCTCTTTTCACCCGAAAGATGTTTCTACCTCTTGGGTTTGGGGACAAGCTTAGGTTCCTCTCTTTGATGCTCCCTATGGAATCACAAATGCCACCTGCCTCCCTCTGCCGCCGCCTTCTTTCTGGTTGAAAGAGTTTTTCCAGTTTTCCTCCCTCCCCACATGCACGCCCCTGCCTCGCGGTAACCCTTCCCTGTGATACAGCAGACATCATTTCCCTAGAAGTTAACTTCAAGCTCATCTCAAATTTCTCTCCCAATGCAGTTAACTACTGGAATCAGCCTTATAATCTTAACAGTTAAATATAAGACTCTCATACAAATCTGGAATGAACATGGCAGAGATTTGCTTAGCCCAGCCAGGGAAGGGGCAAAATTGTACAATTGGTTCAGAGAATGGCTGACAGAGTTTTGTTTCATCAGCCTACGCAGCCCCCATAAAGGAAGTCTACTAATTTAGACACCAAAGTGATCAATACCCTGCCAGGAACTAAAACCATGGCCTTGGGGGCTGGTGGTCCCCGTGATTTCAGTCTCCACCAGACTGAAATCATTTGCATCCCTACTGACAAAATATCTACAAATTAACATGTAACTTCACAAAGTCTGGGCCCTAATCAATAGTAAATAGCAAGTGAAACGAAGTTCCAGTACCCCCAAAAATAATGACACCAGCTTGGGGTGGACTTGGATGATGGGTGGGTCTTGGCTGTATGCTAACTGCCAAGTGCTGGGTGATTTTCTTTCTTTTTTTTTTTTTTGAGCTGGAGTCTCACTTTGTCACCCAGGCTGGAGTGCAATGGTGGGATCTCTGTTCACTGCAACCTCCACCTCCTGGGTTCAAGCGATCCTGCTGCCTCTGTCTCCTGAGTAGCTGGGATTACAGGCATGTGCCACCATACCCAGCTAATTTTTGTATTTTTAGTAGAGACCAGGTGTCATCATGTTGGCCAGGCTGGTCTCGAACTCCAGATCTCAGGTGATCCACCCCCCTGAGCCTCCCAAAGTGCTGGGATTACAGACGTAAGCCACCGCACCTGGCCTGTGATTTTCTTATGCCTAGGATAGACGAGATGAGCTCAGTGGGTGCTACATGAATTAATGGGGGACCCGCCCTACAGACAGAGGGCAGGGATGAATCCTTTGTGAAATGCAGTTTTAAAGACTGGCAGGTTTCCGACCCCCGATCCTGTCCTGTGCCCTGGGCTGGGGCACCCACCTGTCCTCTGCACCCTGGGCTGGGGCACCCACCTGTCCTCTGCACCCTGGGCTGGGGCACCCACCTGTCCTCTGCACCCTGGGCCTCTCAGTGGCCCTGACTGCAGAGCTGGGCTCCCAGGCCCTGCCCCCGGGGCAGGTGAGAGGAAGGGAAGGCCCAGGGCCACCAGCTGAGGCCACAAGTCAGCCCCCACCCCCACACACCTGTAATGTAAAATGTCCAGTTAGCCAACTTTAAAAAGTAACCAGAAACAGGTGGAATGAATGTCACTCACGTCTGTTGAATCCAGTGCCACTGGAACATGATCATTTCCACATGTAACCAATTTTAAAAGTCTCAGTGACCAGCTCACTTCGTTTTTTCCCTACTGTATTCAAAATCTGGTGTGTGTTTCAGTGTGCGCACGTCTCCTTCGGAGGCCGAATGATCAGCCGTTGCAGCAACGTGGAGTCCTAATGGAACAATGACGGTCCATTGAAAGGAAGAATAACCTACTAACTTCCATCTTTCAATCTAAATTCATCAGAATAGAAGATTCCGGGTTCAGCCGCCCTGGCCGCATCCCAGGTGCGCGCCAGTCCCGTGACCAGAGCGTGGGAAACAGCGCGCCGCCGGGTGTGAGTGCCGCTCAGTGGCCACGCCTGGTAGTGCAGGGTCCCGCCCGGGTTTTAAGATTTGAGCCCATTCCTGAAACCGGACGTTTCTATGAAGATTTGGGGGTGGGAGTGCGGGTGAAGGGGTGGAAGTGAAAGAATGCACAGAGCAGGAGAGTGGGAAGAGGAAGGAGTGTTGGGCATGTTCAGTTCCAGTTCCCCAGATCGCTGCGGGGCGGCGGCGATTGTCACAGACAAGGTGGTTTAACAATTTATTTCTTCACACGGGAAGGAGATCCGGGTGTCAGCAGGGCTGGCTTCTCCCGAGGCCTCTCCTCCTGATTTTCAGATGGCCGCCTTTCTATGTCCGAGAGAGAGAGAGAGAGAGAGAGAGGCGGGGGGAGAGGGCAGAGAGAGCTCTTCATCTTCTTCTGAGGGCACAGCCTTCTTGGATTGGGGTCCACCCTTCTGACAGCATTTAACCTTAGTCATCTCCTTCGAGGCCCCATCTGCAGATATATTGGGGGTTAGAGCTTCATCTATAAATTCGGGGGGACATAACGCTGTCCTTAACAATAGTAGTTACCTTACACAGCTAAGCAACTGTGGCACAGAAAGGCTGTGCCTTGCCCACGATCACACAGAGCCAGGGTCTGTCCCCGCTGGGCTGGCTGCAGAGCCCAGATTTCTCCCGAGTGTCCTCAGCCTCTTCTTTCCTCCAGTCCCCACACCCCATCCCAAACCCACACCTCAGAAGCCCAAATCAGACCCCTCCTTTCCCTTCGAGCTTGGATTTCTTCTCCAACAGGCTGGGGAGCAAAGTGTAAAACTTCACATGGGCCTTGACTAGTCCTGGCTTTGACAAACCCAGCTCACTCTCATGGGCTTCAGTGTGTCACAGCTGGAGGTCCCCTGGCAATGTCAGTTCTGGGCACACCACTCAGGAGCGTGCCGACATTTCTGCAGAGAGCCCCTCCCTGGGCTGTGTGCAGCGTGCAGACCGTGTCCGGGGTGGGGGAGCAGATACGCGGTCATAGACCCAGCACAGGGTCTGCCCGGCTCAGAAAGGCCTGCTGCAATTTGATTCCTTTTTTCCTTTCTCTAGTTCTCTTGATGCTCTTTAAAAATTTTTTTTCATATATTTTTTATTATACCTTAAGTTCTGGGATACATGTGCAGAACATGCAGGTTTGTTACATAGGTATACACATGCCATGGTGGTTTGCTGCACCCATCACCCCGTCATCCACATTAGGTATGTCTCCTCATGCTCTCCCTCCCCTAGCCCCCCCCCACCCCTCTGAAAGGCCCCGTTGTGTGATGTTCCCCTCCCTGTGTCCATATGTTCTCATTGGTCAACTCCCACTTATGAATGAGAACATGCGGTGTTTGGTTTTCTGTTCTTGTGTCAGTTTGCTGAGAATGATGGTTTCCAGCTTCATCCATGTCTCTGCAAAGGACATGAACTCATCCTTTTCTATGGCTGCATAGCATTTCATGGTGTATATGTGCCACATTTTCTTTCCCCAGTCTATCATTGATGGGCATTTGGGGTGGTTTCAAGTCTTTGCTATTGTGAACAGTGCCACAATAAACATAAGCGTGCATGTGTCTTTATAGTATAATAATTTATAATCCTTTGGATATATACCCAGTAATGATGGGATTGCTGGGTCAAATGGAATTTCTATTTCTAGATCCTTGAGGAATACCCACTGTCTTCCACAATGGTTGAACTAATTTACCTTCCCACCAACAGTGTAAAAGTGTTCCTATTTCTCCACATCCTCTCCAGCATCTGTTGTCTCCTGACTTTTTAATGATCGCCATTCTAACTGGCATGAGATGGTATCTCATTGTGGTTTTGATCGGCATTTCTCTAATGACTGGTGATGAGCTTTTTTTCATATGTTTATTGGCTGCATAAATGACAATTTGATTTTTAATGTAAACACGTTTTCACTGCAAACGTTCACTCACTGGTTCAAATGTATGACATATATTTGTTGTCACTCTAAAGTTTAGGAAGAGTACGTCAAAATCTGAAGGTGAAGTGGGCAGTGGGCGTTCGTCCAGATAGAAGTGGAACCACTTTGGATCAGCTCACCAGGCAGAGGCTCCCCCGCTCTCATGCTTGGGATATGAGATGATACAGACACAGTAAGTTGCTTACAAATCGGTGATACTTACTGGCCTTGCAATGAAATAAATTCCTCAATGATGCAGTAGCAACCCTGGATTATCCCTAGAACGGTTAGGGCAGGACTTCTTGGAAACTCAAACTTTCAGGCCCCGGCCCAGAAGTATTGAGTCAGGACGCTGGGGCAGCCCAGCAGTCGGTGTCCAGGGCTCTGATGCAGGTTCGAGGTTGAGAACCACTTTCCTGGAGACCAAGCCCCGTTCCCAGCAGCCTAATGCAGCTCGGGGACTTTACGTTATCATGCCTCTCCACGTTGCAGCTGGCAGTTACAACGACACGGAAGGCCCCTTCACAGCCGTGTGGGAACATGACTCCTGCTGCCGGCTGCCGTGCGGTGGTGTCAGGACATCAATAAGCCTGGAGGGGCTTCCTGGGGAGCCCTTTGCTGCCTCGGGGAACAGCCCCAGTCAGGCCAGGCCTGGAGCCTGCCTGCCCAGAATTGTGCTCATGTCAAGGCTGGTGGGGCGCTATGTCTCTGAGACACAACTCACATTAGCCACGCATACAAGATGGGCGTGGAAGACATGCCAGTGAATGTCCTAGGCTACCATGGGAAGTGCCTGCGAGGGGACCACAATGCTCAAAGTCCCTCCTGCAAAGCAGCACTCCCTACAGGCAGATCCAAGTCAGCGTCAGAAAGTTGTCTAGGGCAGTCGGGGTCCGAACTTGGAAATCACACGAATTGAACTGCTAATGCCCTAGGGGTGGGGGAGAAGTTAAGAAAAGAGTGTGTGGGGGTGGGTGGAGCTACTGATTTCATTTATGTTTGTCCATTTTATCCTTTTCAGAGACATGAATCCTAAACTGAAGTCACGTTTCTCTTTATCCTGGAAAAGTGTCTAAGTAACTGACTTTTTATTAAGAAGGCAAATACAAACTTCGTCTGACCACATCCTGTTGTTTGAGGCTGGCAGCAGCGTTGCCGTAAATGTCCACTATGGATTGACTCAACACAGACACCCCTAAATCAGAGCTCTCCTCTAGCGACATCAGGAGGGAGCCTGCAGACCAGATGCTGCACAGAGAAGGGCCCTCTCTCTCTCTCTCTCATTGTGGGGGTAGGTGGGGTGAGCTCCTGGGTTTCCCCAACAGGGACACCCAGCATGGGAGCATGCATGAGAGCAACGTCCCTTCAGACCTTCTGGAGCCTGAGCCACGTCCTCTGCACCTGGCCTGACATCCTGGATAAGCAGCCCTGTCGGTGTGTGCGGGGTGGGGGGGGGGGTCTGGACACATTGGTGCCTTCCTTTGGGCCCATGCATTTCCTCAGCCCTAGATTACACAACACTCCAGAAACAGAGGGCACAGCAGGGGAGTGGGGGGTGGCCTTGTGGTCACCCTCAGACTCCCCAAGATGCCAGGAAATGGATGCTCCCTTCACTTGGTGGCACTGGGGCCCTTCCCAGCCTCAGTCCCCCAGGCATGGTCAGCCCCATGGGGCTCAGGTTCCCATGGGCCACTTTGTGCAGCCCCCAGACCTTCTGGGTGAGTACAGTTGATGCTCTTTTGCAACCTCCCACGTTGTGCTCTGGCACTGAACAGGTGCCCTTTCTGTGCTGAACACAGTTCCTCCCATCCCAAGTTTTGGGAATCTCCAGCCAGATCCTCCCTCCTCGAACAAGGAGAGATGTTGGCACTGACATGGAGAGGCAGTGGCTGTTTCTGTGGCCCCTGGTTTCGTGGAGGGGCCGGGCCTGCCTCCTACACCACAGCAGAGGCCACCTCATGGGAGAAGATGATGCCGGAGGAAAACAAGGCTCAGTTTCCATGTCAGCTACTGTGTGTTGGGAGCTTCTGCCCCAGCCCGGCCAGGTGCTTAGGGGACAAGGAGGAAGGACGTGGCCCAGCTTGGCCTTGGTCTGAATGTGGATTCTTAGTGAGACCATGCGTGGAATCAGGGCATCGGGAGCTCCTGCAGTGGTCAGGTGACAACATATTTGCAGACCATTTGGACAAACCCACTGTCTGACCTATCTCACTCCACAGGTATCAGGGAGTGGGTGGCTGGAGACAGTCACAGAAGGTTTCCTGGAGCAGGATGAACTTGAACTGGCCCTCAGAGATGAGCAGAATTTGTCTAGGCTGAGAGTGGGCAAGGGTTTTGGAGTAATCAGATAGTCAAGGACACTAGCCACCATTCATGCAGTAGTACACAGAGTGCTCCTCTCAGTGAATGAAGTGGGGGGGTCTGCATGGCTGGGCCAAGTCTCAGCTCTTCACTTCTGAAGCACTTTATCTAGGGAGAACCTTGTCATTCTGTGGCTTACAGGCCCAACTGGGGTGCCCCACCTCACAATCATCTTAACGAGAATTATATAAGTCAAAAATTCATAATAGAAAAAATTTAAAAGCAAAAAGAAAATTTAAAAATATTTTATACTTCTTCTAATGGAGAAACGACAACTGGGTAGTAAAGAATTAACCTCGTGAGGAGAGGAATGGCCTTTGCCCTCAGTCACTGGGAGGTGACCCCCAGTCCCTGCAATGTCTTGCCGGATGGAAGTGTCATTGTTTGTCTGGGGGTTTTGGCCACTGGACAATGTAGCTGTGACTTATGATGGGGGCTCTGGGACATGACAAGTCAGTTCTGACCTCTGGAGGAAATGGAGATGGCAGTGGCTCTGTCCATATGGACAATACATGCTTGAGCCCCGATAAAAAACTCTGGACACAGAGGCTCAAGGGAGCTTCCCTTGCAGACAGCATTCCATGTTTACTGGGAAGAGGTGACACCATCTAGAGCTCCATGGAGAAAGGGAGACCAAAAGCTTCATGTTCAACCCCTCCCAGATTCTGCTCTGTGCACCTCTGCCTTTGCCTGGTTCTAATTTGTTATCCTTTCACTACAATAAAACAGTCATAGTTAAGAACAGTGTTCTCTTGAGTTCTGTGTCTCATCCTAGCAAGTGGTCAAGCCTGAGAGTGGTCATGGGACCCCTGAACGTATGGCTGGTGTCTGAAGTGAGGCATTCTTGTGGGGCTGACACCCTCTGAGTTTGTGCAGTTGTCCTCAACTCCTTTACAGAGGCTGAGCTACAACCAGATATAAGTGGCAGGGAAGAGTGTGGGGCCAGGTCCTGAACTGGAATGTCCTAGGTTTTTCAGCATTCAATTGGGTAAGAGTCCCATTGGAAAGGGTCAAGTTAGTTATTCTTCCCATTATTGTAATGTTGCAGCTTTTCAGGAGACAGATGGGAATGGAGTGCTTGACTTTACTTCAAACAATAGAATATTATTTAAGTAGATCTTTCCATAAAAGTGACAATGAAATGGAGCCATTGTGATGACAATTCCATGCATTGTGACTGATTTAATAGGGCCTGGTGCCTGTTGCAGGAACCAAATGAATCCTTCTGTTCAGTCTAATGTAGCTGCTACTGCCAAAAGGATGCCTGTACCCAAGAAGGTGGAACAGGTTGGGCACCTGGGAGGTCCCATTGGCTCCTTTAGTCTCAAAAAGAAAAACCACACCAACGAGGCTTCCCAATAGACTATCTTTTGGAAAAGAATTTATGGAGGAAGTAGTGTTTGGGGAGGACTGTGAAGGAAGAAGGGGATGGGGGTCTACAGGTAGGAGAGGGAAGGACAGCACTGGAGGTAGCAGAGACAACAGGAAAAAGTTTCCGATGTGAGACCCACATGCTGAGCTTGGTGTTCTAGGAAGCTGCTCACCTGTAGAGGAGGAATTACACCTACCCAAGAGGCTGGCTTGAGGGGACTGAGGCTAAACTTTAGCCAGTGAATTCTCTTTCCTGATATGCTGTGGGTTTGAACAATCATTCAGATGATTGCTGACTTCTTATTAGAAACCATGTGGCCAGAGGACGATGGAACCATGTCTTTAAAGAAACAAAACAGGGAAAATAATGAGAACAAAGCAAAACAAAATCCTTTTGATCCAGTAATTTGTATTCAGCAAAAATATCCTTCAATAATGAATATTAAGTAAAGACATTTTCAAGGGAAGAAAACCAAGAAAATTAGCCATTCATAAAAATGCTAAAGAAAGTTTTTCAAACTGAAAAGAAAGTTCCCAGATGGAAACTTAGATCTTTAGAAAGAGGTGATGATCTTCAGAAGGGCTAAATCAATGGGTCCATTAAAAAGAATACTTTCCTCTTAATACTTAGGTTGTAAGTGTAGAATAAATATGGCTATTTAGAGCAGAAATTGTAACATTATTTTGTGGAGTTTATAACACCTGCAGATGTCATGCATAAGACAGTTACATTCAAGGAGGGGGACAAGGTCAATGGAGGCACACAGTTGCAAAGATTCTATATTTTACATGAAGTGGTACAAAATTAACTCTAAGCAACGTGTGAACAGTTAAGGATATATGTTGCAAATGTTAACAAAATAATACAAAAACATACAGTGAGAAATATATGAGTTCTATATCCTCAATGCAAAGAAGAGGCTTCCTTTCAAGGAATCACTGACTTCTGAGAAAGTGTGAGGATATGTGACTATGGGCAGGCCCTGGATCCTCTTCCTATCTGCACTGCTCCCCCACAACCTAACACGTCAGACAGAACTGATGCATGGTGGGCAGAAGGTGGAGTGTGCAGGCAGTAGTGCCCCAGGCCTTGGCACTGACTCACCAGGCTCGACAGGAGAGTGGGTCAAGAGCCTTTATTCCATGGCAGAGCTGATTCCCTCAGAGGAGCTGTGTCCCGGGAATCCTGGACAAACTATTCAGGCTGTGGAATGGGGCATGCCAGAGTCCAAACTCCAGACTAGAACTCACTGTTCTGAAGCCATGACCTGTGTGTTCCTCATTTATTTAAGCAGGATTTTTCTTTAAAAGGCAGTTGGAGTAAAGTTAAAGCATGACACAAACGGGACCAAAAGTGCAATGGATTAAGGAACAAAGGAGTCTGTTTCTCTAGAACAGGCCAGCTCTGTCCATCTCCCCCACTTCTCTCCTCTTCTGTGCACGCTTGCCATTGGAGTTAGGGCCCCCTCCAGTCGAAGATGACTTCATCTTCATATCCTTCACTTAATGGTGCAAGGAACTTTTTCCAGATATGGTTTCATTCCCAGTGGCCACACCTTTTCGGGGCCACCATTCAACCCACTACACCAGGTCAGAAGTGACACTGTGTGAATCCCCTTGTACACGCCCCTCAGGGGTCAGCTGCTGCTGCAAGAGCCCCGTGTAATGGGCCATCCTAAGTGGAGGTGCTTACAGCCACAAGCATTTTCTTCTCTTTCTCACTGATCTGTGGTTGGCAGGTAGCCAGGGTTCTCCAGGGGGACAAATCAGTAAGATACATGTCTATATGAAAAGGAGTTTATTGGGGAAAATTGGCTCACACAATCACAAAGTGAAGTCCCACAATAAGCTGTCTGCAAGCTGGGGAAGAAGCCAGTAGTGGCTCAGTCCAAGTCCGAAAGCCTCAAAACCAGCAACGCCAACAGTGCAGCCTTCAGATTGTGGCCAAAGGCCACCTGAGAGTCCCTGGCAAGTCACTGGTACAGGTCTCTGAGTCCAAAGGCCAAAGAACCTGGAGTCTGATGTCCAAGGGCAGGAGGAGCTGAAGGAGACATCCAGCATGGGAAAAAGAAGGAAGGCTGAAGACCCAACAAGCAAGGTGATTCCACCTTTTTCTGCCTGCTTTGTTCTGGCTGCGCTGGCAGCCGATTGGATGGTGCCCACCACATTGAAAGTGGGTCCTTCTCTCCAAGTCCACAGACTCAACTGTCAGTCCCCTCTGGCAGCACCCTCACAGACACACCCAGGTGACCTGCTGGGCTTGGCTGGGGACAGGGTGAGCTGGGTTCAGGTCTGCCCCATCTCTCTTCACTCTCCTTGGACCAGGAGCTACCCAGGACATGTTCTTATGATGAATAGCAGCAGCACAAGAGATGAAGAGGAAATACACAGCACACTTGAGACCTCTGCCTTGTCCTGTTCATGGTCCACCAGACCAAGCAAGTCACCTGGACAGGCCCAACTCAACGGGATGGGTACGTGTGCTCCTACCCGCTGCGGGGAGCATCAGAGCCACAGGGGAAAGGGTGTGGGTGTGTAATCTACAACAGTGAGGGTGGAATGGGACCTGCTGTCCCGCCAGCCACAGGTGCATCACTGGAGTGTCTCTGCTAGGTCATGGGGTGTGTGCAGGTGCACCTGACCCAGCAGTGTCACAACATGGTTTAGAATGGCCACCGCAGCCACACTTCCACCCATAGTGCCCACAAGCCTGTCAGCCCTCAGCAGCTCCAAATCACTAGCTTTGCCAGTCAAAAGTGTGTAAAGTGATATCGCAATGTTTCAGTCTGTGTTCCTCTGATGATTAGTCATGTGCACGTTTCTTTATTTTCCAGATGTCCTTTTGGGAGCTTGTTTGGAGGTTCTAGCAGGGGCGTGCAGCTACTCCTATGCCCTTGACTGAAGACTGGTCCTCCACTATCAGGGAAGGTCATCCTCTTCAACCGAGTGTGCAGCTTTGGGAGGGATGTACATGGAGTGGTGGGGGAGGAAGGGGACACCCACCCAGCCATCCAGATCAGCTGAATCAACCCTGGGGGTCAATGGGGTGATAGATGTCACAGCCAGATTGACCTCACATCCTGGGTGTCCTTTTGCATTTCCTCTTCTGTTTTTTTGAGACAGAGCTTTGCTCTGTTGCCCAGGCTGGAGTGCAGTGGTGCCATCTCGGCTCACCGCAACCTCCACCACCCAGGTTTGAGCAATTCTCTTGCCTCAGCCTCCAGAGTAGCTGGGATTACAGTTGTGAGCTACCCAATTTTTGTATTTTTAGTAGAGACCACGTTTCACCATGTTGGCCAGGCTGGTCTCAAACTCCTGGCCTCACTCAAGCAGTCACTGGCCTTGGCCTCCCAAAGTGCTGGGATGAGAGCTGTGAACCAGCACGCCGAGTCTCCTTTACCTACCTTTAATGTTGGGGTCACCACCTTTTTCTTGTTGATCTTCAAGACTACTTTTTAATTGTCAGGCTGGAGCATTAAAATATCTTTCTGTCTTCTGTCACTTTGCCAGTGATGCGTTTTGTTGAACAGAAACCATTATTTTATATGTAATCATAGGCACATCTGTATGTTTATGAGTGTACGCATGCCTCATGGTTTTTTACTCGGAAGTTTTAAGAAATCCTTCCCTCCCTTCAAGATCATGAAGATATTCTCCCGATCTTCCCTCTGAACTCTGCGCTGCTACCTTTCATTTGTAGACTCTCCCTTCAGCTGAGCCCCGCTTCACATATTGGGTGAGGCTGCAATCCAGTTCTACTTTTCTCTAGGATAATTCATTTTAACTCGTGCTGTTGCTTACACTTTAACTTCCCATTTATTCCTAGGGAGATATTTTTTTCTTCTACTAGGTGCAATAATTTTTCTCTGGAAAAAGACTAGTAAGTTTGTGCAGAAAATTAGAGTCCTCATAGACAGTAGCTGCAATTTCTTGTGAAATTACAGTGTCTGCTATTGAACTAGTTATGACACAATAAAGGAGTTAAAAAATGATTTCTAACTTAGTGCTTGGAGGAATCATTAAACCTGTCCTTCTTTTTCTGTTTGAGGTTAGAACCTTTACAAAAACTAAAAATAATTCCAATTTACTTCCTCTTCTGTGTCCTGGAAGGGTGATTTTGTGGCCTATATACAAAATATAATCAGAACAAGACATTCCCAACTCTAATGGCAAAAACTTAATTTTATTACAATAACAACTGGGGAAGCAGAATTACCTTCTTTTCCTTTCATGTGTTAGTTTTACCACTTTAAGTAAAAATACTGATTTCTATATTTTCTATTTCTCTTTTTTTCTTGTTCTCACCATACAAACCTCTCCCCTTTCTCTCTTCCAATTTGTACTAATTGTGAAAAATGGAGAATTTTGAGCAAGTAAATATGTAAGAACTTTTTAGTTTTGTTTTACTAAATTTAATTGAAGTATAACACACACAGGGAAAAATATGCAAATTACAAGTTTGGCTCAAGTAATGTCACATGGCTAATGAACCACCCTGTGCCCAGCTCCAGCTCAAGAGACAAGAGCACTGGCAGCTCAGAAGCTGCTCTGAGCCCTTTTGGTAATCACCCCAAGCCAGCCTGTGACGGTTAATACTGAGTGTCAACTTGATGGGATTGGAGGATGCAAAGTCTTGGTGCTGGGTGTGTCTGTGAGGGCGCTGCCAAAGGAGATTCACATTTCAGTCAGGGGGCTGGGGAAGGCAGACCCACCCTCAATCTGGTGAGCACAATCTAATCAGCTGCCTGTGGATATAAAGCAGACAGACATACGTGAAAAGGTGAGACCAGCCTAGCCTCCCAGCCTACATCTTTCTCCCATGCTGGATGTTCCCTGCCCTCGAACATCAGACTCCAAGTTCTTTAGTTTTGAGACTCGGGCTGGCTCTCCTTGCTCCTCAGGCTTGCAGGCAGCCTATTGTGGGACCTTGTGATCATGTAAGTGAATGCTTAATAAACTCCTTTTTATAAATAGACATCTGTTCTATTAGTTCTGTCCCACTAAGAGGCCCTTCTCCTATCTTTCAGTACTTCATTCGCTTGTTGCTGTAGAACAGTCCATTGCATGGACAGACAATACCACAATTTATTTATCATTTGACTGTTCTAACCATTTATTTATTTGTTTGTTTGTTTGTTTTTCAAGTTTTGGGCTATTAGGGATGGTGCTGTTGTGCAATTGCTATACATGTGTTTTGGTGAATATATTTACACATTTTACTATTGTATGTATACCTAGAAGTGAAACTACTCAGGCAGAGGTGTATGTATGTTCAGCCTTAGTAGATACTGCTAAACAATTTTCCAAAGTGACGGTAGCAATTCATACCCACTAGCAGTGGGTGAATGTTTTAAATTATTCACATGTTTTGTCTGACTTTTTCATTTTACCATTATGCTGGGTGTGAAATGGTATCTCATTGTGGCTTTAATTTGCATGTCTCTGATGGTTAATGAAGTTGAACAATTTTTCATATAGGTATTGGCCATTTGGATGTACACTTTTATGAAGTTCTTAATGACATTACAAATTTTACTTCTTCTGTTTCATTTTTTAGGCCTTTTATTACCATTTCCCCCTTATTTCACTGAATAGAATCTCTAGGACAATGTTAAATAGGAGTGGTGATGTAAGCACATTTATCTAATCCCTGATTTCTGAGGGAAAGCTTTTAATAAGTAAATAAAATTTTTCTTAAGTGTTTTTTTTAGATATTTGGTACATATTTAGGGAATTTCTGGTTTATTTCTTATAAGAGTCTTTTAGTCATGAAAAGATGTCAAATTTGACATTTGCAGGTTTGCTTAGCTATTGATTAGGGTACGTTTATCTAAGAGAGATATGGGTCAGTAATTAGCATTAGAAGTGGGTGTTTGGGGACAACAGAAATGGCAGGAAAACCCAAGTCACTCGAGATTTAACATGACCTTCCATAATCCCACAGATATATTTTATTTATCCATCCATACAACAAAGTACCATCGAGGATCCGTCAAGTTCTGGTTATTAAGATATAACATTGCGTAGTAAAGAATTTACACTTGCCATAAAAAGAGACCTGGCAATCTCTAAACTTTCAGAATGTCATACCTGATGAGAGTATCTTTGTTCACCCGGGAGCCTTAGCCACACAGTAAAGTCTAAAAATGTGATTTAAGGTGGGGGATGGCCATACTTGAGAGTTCTAGAGTGGGTGTTGGCCACACCCAGAAAGACCAACAATTTATTTAGGGTAGGGGCTTGGTGACTGTGGTATCAGCAGATCTTCATAGATCCTAGAGATTGAAATTAGCTATATGGGCAATCAGCTACACCTATGCAAGGAAACCCCAATAAAACCTGAACACTGAGGCTTCGGTGAGTGTCCCTGGTTGGCAGCACTCCACGGGGTTGTCATCACTCATTGAAGCTGTCCCGGCTCCGTGGGAAGAAGACGAGGAAAGCTCTGCATTTGGAGATCTCCTGGGCCACATCCCATAAAGCTCTTCCCTTGGCTGATTCCAATCTGTATCCCTTCTCTGTAATAAACCATAACTGTGAGTTTCATAGCTTTTAGTGAGTTCTTTGTAGCCTTCTAGAGAATTATCAAATATGATAGTGTTTTAGGGAATTCCTCAAATTTATAATTAATGTCAGAAGTCAGGATTGTCTTGTAGACTGTCCCCTCTAACTTTAGGTTAACTTCTAACAAACAGTGAATATGATTGATGCTGCTCTCCATGGGGCTGGCATTTCGGTGGAAACACTGACCATCCAGGCCACATTTCCCAGATTGAGTCCAGATGATGGCCATGGAGACAATGTTCTAAGATCAGATAAACAGGTGAAATTGCTACATTCTCCTTCTTTCACTTGTAGAATCACACTAAGAGTCTAAACCAAAGCCTCAGAGAAAACATGTGGTAGAGAAGATTATTTTTGTCTAGAATTCTCAACTTATTTTATCTAATGTATTTCTTTTTCTAATCTAACTTTGTATATCTAACACCTAATAACTTATTGGGGAACAATATATTTTGCTGTTAAAGGAGATGTCACCAGGTACCATGTATTGGAACACATACTATGTGCTGGGTGCTTTATAGACATTATTTCATCCTTACTAGAGCCCTATAAGCAGGTATTATCTCTATATTAAAAATGAGGAAACAGATTCAGCAAAAGTAAGTATATCTTGCAGAGTTGCAGCTGTTGAAAAAAAGGCTATGTTAGAATTTAAGCTTAGGTCTGTCTGCCTCTGAAATTGTTCCTTTTATTGAGAGAGGAATGTTCAGGGCATCCAAAAAACTCCTGAGTGTGTGTGTGTGTGTGTGTGTTTGTATGTGTGTTTGTGTGTGTGTGAGTGTATGAGTGTGTGTGAGTGTATGTGTGTGTGTGTGCGCACGTGCATTTCTCTAGGTAGAGGACCCGTAGCTTTCATTAGATTCTCAGAGAGGTCTGTGACTCCAACAATGCTAAGAAACAGGGATTTATGTTGACATCTTAAGGGACCCTTCCCAAGTATTTTGCAAGGTGGAATGCTAAAGCCTTCAGGATCTGGTGCACCCTTCTTTACACATCAAAACCTAAATGAATATTTGTGGAGGGCAGGTGACAGGGGACAACTTTTCCTATTAATAGGATTCTTCCTTTTCAATGACACGAATACACATCAGACACCTCCTGTGTTGCCTGTACTCTCTTCCTAGATGAGATCCTAAATAGAAAGATCCTAACATTTTCTTCCCCGTATGCCCCAAAGCATGTGGCAGAAAGAGAAAATGGTCACCTCCGGGGCTAAGTGGCATGAAGCGGGCAGTGAGCTCCCGAGGATTTGGAGGACAGTGATTGGAGTGGATGGATCAGCACGAGCTCAGGAAGGAGCTTGGGGAGCGACGCAGGTAGCAGGTAGCATCTGCTCACGTGAGAAGGTGAAACAGCTTTGAGAATGGCTGAATTTTCCACATATTCACTTCACACAGAGCTTCCAGTAACTCAATCATTTGTAACCAGAGGAATCCACTCCGGTGGTGAGATCCACTGGGCCCTGCACACCCACCACCATCACCATATGTGCCAACCCCTTGTGGTGGACACAGCCACTGTGCCAACTGCTTCCTGCACATTTTTTCCTCATTTTTTCTCTTGACCACCTAATAAAGTATATTTTACAGATGAAGAGCTGAGTCTTAGAGAGGTTGAGTCACTTGCTCCAGGTCACCCAGAGAGTAAGTGGTAGATCTAGGACGGGAACCAGGCTGCCTCCAACCTGCTGATTAACACTTCGAAGGCCCTGGGCCCCAGGAGGGTCAGCGTCCATCCCGGTCTCCCTGGAGTTCGGTTCTATTTTTTGTTTTCCCATCTGCTGGCTCCAGCAGCTTGGGCCAGATGGTGACGTCACCTCCTGCGCAGGTTCATTTTCTTCTCGGGAAGGGGTGCTAAGAAGCCAGTTTTCACAAATCACAGAAGCAAAGCAGAGGGGACACCTGGAGCTCTGGGGGATGGGGCGTGGAGGTCCCCAGAAAGGTGTGGTGGGGAGAGCTCCAGGGACTGGCAGCGTGCCCTTGGCAAAACACAACATTCCAAAAAAGGAAAACAGAGACCAGATCAGTTTAGAGGCTTCTAGAATCATGGGGCTAATTAGGATTGTGACAGAATTAGGATTAGGAACCCAAGCTCACAAACCTTTAGTCCGGCCCTCTCTTTACTCTACATTGATGCTGTCTGGGGGTCACCAAGACACAGAAAACCCTGGTTCACTTCGTACCTGTCTAGGATGAAATTGGCCCCAGCTGCAAGGGCCAGCCCGCATGCTTCCCGCTGTGCAGACCCGGCAGCTGAGGGCTAAGTCAACACCTTCCTCCCACCTGCATGTCTCATGCCGTCCAAGTCCACCTTCTGGGACTCTCGGGCTGGGAATCCAAGAGCCTGGGATACACTTACCTGGAAAATATGATTGGTTCGTGCCTTATAAAATCGCCATTGTGTAGGTCAAAATGGTTGCATAGTAGAAATTTCACTCAAATTCCTAAGAATCTTCATTCTGGTAAGACTGCCTGAGACATGAGCTGGCTGATGGAGAGTAAGAAGGCAGTATGGCTTGCTGGTCTCAGCAGGGTTGAGGAATCGCGGCTTGAGGCCCTGGGGCCAGCAGGCAGGCAGCAGAGAGAGGGGTCAGAGCCTCGGAAGGGCTGCTCAGATTCAGTCGGGAGCGGGTCCTGGGACGAGGATATCCAGGGCTGGCTTGAGAGCTGGTGGTAGCGGGGATACTGACAACACGTTCACCAGAACACTCTCAGCGTTCGCTTCTCAGGGAAGAGACCTTGCGGAGCTCAGAACAGGCCTGAAGCAGATACCATTAATGCTCTCATTTTCCTGAGCCCGAGGAAGCAGGTTTGTGGAGATCAAGAAACTTGTCTAACACCTCACAGCAAGTTGGTGGCCAAATCTAGACTTTAAATCAGGTCCATCTGCCTCAAAAGTGCACGCTCTTTCCTCCGTGCTGTGCTGGGTGGAAAGTAATTTGAAAAGTCAGTGCAAGGATCCAGTGATTTTATGTGAAACTTGTCTAGAAGTTATTTAACCTGTCTACATTCTGCACTTCCTTCAACATCTGACTCCTCAGCAGGGCTCCCCTCGGTAGGCGTACCCTGGACGGACCTGTCCGCGATGGTAAGTGTGAATTTCTGTGCCCACCTGAACAGGAATTTCTGGTTGTCAGCCTCGATGTCTCTATCGGCCCCGAATGCACTGGCTTCTTCTCCCTCACATTTCCAGCCAGGCTCGGGCGGGGCTGAGCTACTGGTGAGCTCTGTGTCTGGTTAAGAGGCCAGTGGAGGGAAAACCAGCAGCCAAGCTTGAGGGAGAGCAGGGAGGGCAGCCAGGTCTCCGGGGCTCCAGTAGAGGAAGGCAGGAAGGGGGCAGCAACCGTCTCAGCGCGGTCGGGGGTCCCAGGAGGAGTGGCGTCTGTCTGTGCCTGGCTGGGCTCGTGTGTCTGCACAGGAGGGAAAGACACCGTGAGAGAGGCGCCGAGATTTTGCAGGACAAGTGTGGGCTCAGGGGTGGGACCTCTTCATCTAACTCCCAGCCCCAGGCAGGGGGGCAGACAGAGTGGGTTTGGCTCATTCCATGTGGCAAGTAGGGAACACGGGGTGCAGGAAGCGCCAGCGTGAACTCGCTCACCCCTCCGTAAAGGCGAGTGTCCAATTGTGTTTTGGTTGTGGGTGTCCTCCTGGTTTCTGCAGTTACTCTGGGGCACCCCTGAAGGACACCCGCGACAAGTAACACTCTTCTGCTCACCAGTGCCCTTGTGTGACGGTGCCCAGACTGCCACGTGGGCCTTTCCGAGAACCACAGAGTTTGGCTTTCCAGTTCCCAGGTAGAATTTCCCGACACGTCACTTGTCCCTCCCAGGACCCTCTGTCCTCCCTTACGAGCCTAAGGGCTGGACTTGACCACGTCACCCTCTCCCACCTGCTGCAGCCAACGTCACTCCTGTGGCCCCCGCCGTGAAGGTCCACCCAAGCTCAACCGGGCCTGTCTGCGGACAGGTCGCCGCGCCCCTCCCTGGAGACCTTCCCTCCTGTCTGACGCCTTCCTCTGCTTCGTTGTGAAGCCTTGTGGGAACAGAGTCGCGCCGCTGGTGCCACCCCAGCACAGCTGAACAGTGAAGGACAGCCGAGGAGTTGTGCAAAACCAAAACCCACTTTCTTTCTGACCCTTACAGGAGGGCAGGCTTGCTAACGCTGCTCAGGGCTCCCCCAGGCCCCAAGTGTGTGTGGCATCCTCCTCTGATCCTCTAACCCTCTTAAGAGCTGGACAAAGCCCACACTGCAGAGCATGCTTGCCAAACGCACTCGCATCTCACGGCAAAAGGGACGGCAAAAATGTAAGCGCTTTCTTTTGTTGTCCTTCCTTCTCCTGCTGACCTGGAGATCCAATTAGTGAGTCCCTCCTGGGAATTTAGTTCTGCCAGATCCTGTTTTTACACATCTCAGAATTTCAGGAAAGCTGCCTTTGCCGGCTGGGGTATTGGTGTGTGCGTTCTAGGTCGGGGCCAGTGGGACCCGGCTGCCAGGTCAGCTGGCTGACTTCTTGCGTTACTCAAATATTACTTTTAAAGTTCCACTTTATTTATGTATTAATTTTCTCAAGATTGCACTGCTTAATTTTTCTCTTTTTAAAAAAGTGGCTGTTGTGACTTGAGCACTGACCCGTTGTTTTGCTATCTCAGCATTTAGCGTAAATTTAAGGGACATCTAATGCTGTCACCTGGGAAGCGATGCTGGCTTTCCTCTTTGGGACACTTGGTGAAGTCACCACTTGGGGCACTCCATGGGTCTGCTCTTACCTGGTCATTTCATGTGACAACCGGGGCTGGGCTGTCTCCTCTCCTTAGTATTTACTGACCTTTTTCTGGGAGTGACTCGCCATTTCTTGTGCTTTTTATTTCCTGCTTAAACAAATGGAAAGAAATAGATATCTATGTCTTATAAATTGGCATATATGCAATAAACACAGTGTGCCTATAAATGGGTGTGCTTTGCCCTAAAATCAGTACAAAGCAAGTGTCTCCTGTCACACACACCCGACAGTAACACCCCATTCTGTCACTCCCCACCACTTTGACTTTAAGTCACTCTAAGTCACGGATGTTTGCAGTTTGTTGTTGTCTTGTTTGTGTCTGAGCCCCCAGGACCAGACAGAAGACCACCAGGCCAAGGAGCCCGTTCAACTCACCACTGCATCCTGAGGGCCATGGATGGGGACTGGGGCCACAGTGGGTTCAGTGTCTCTTAAATGAGTAAGTGAATAGGAAAGTCTGGGTAGGGACCCAGAGAAGTCTAGACATGTTCTGGGGTTCTTATGGAGAGGCACCCGCCCCTGCCTGCCAGAGGTGCTGGAGCCGGGCAGGGAGGAGAACACGGGGGACCTGTGGAGAGGCCCTGTGTGGGTTCCTCGTGTCCCCCATGCGGTCTGGCGTCCTGGATTCTGGGTGCCAGACCAGGTCGCATACGCAGAGCACACAGAGTGCCCTGAGACAGCCTTGAGAGGGAAAAACACTCGAGGCAAAGCGTCAGGTTGGCAAGGCCTGCTCCACCCCCACACAAATCCTCCCTTCGTCTGAGCAGCTCAGGGTGTCAGAGGAGCCCATCGACTTAACTTTGTGTCTGCAGCTGGACATCAGGGAAATGTGCACGGACTCCCGGTCCCTGCGGGTGTGTGGGCATGGTCTGTAGTGACCCGGGGCACTGCTTGTTCCTTTTTTCTGGGCCCTGCCCTGGCTGCCTTTGAGCTGGAGCAGCCCCAGGCCCTGGCAGACCCCCAGGACCCCGGCCCTGGATGCTGCTGGCGTCTGCATTACCTGGCTCAGCTGGCCCTGCCCAGGTCTCTGGAGCTGGCACCCAGAAACCCGCCTCTCCTGTCGCCTCGCAGACTCAGCCTTCATGTCCTCTGTGACATGCCTCTGGGTGTTTAGTGGGCACCTCTGGCTGTGATCAGTCACCTTCATTATCGAGGGCTTCTACCTGTGCCAGCGACAGTGGCTTCATGATGTGCAGTGCAGAAAGAACAGAGAAATAAGAGGCAACTCTCAGGGGAGGGCGAGTCCAGACAAGGCTTGGAGCATCCATCACCTGCTCTGTGTCACCCTGCAAGGTCCCTGGAAATGGGCGCAGTCACCGTGCATTAGATTATAACCTGCAGGGATTTAGGGGCAGTTCAGAGAGATGCACCCCAAATGACACCTGGTCTAATCAATTCTTTTAGTTTATGTTATTTCAAATTGGGCTCTGGTTCCAAATCTTGATATGACCCAAGGGCAGGAATTACAACTCTTCACCCCTTCACAGCAGCAGAGCCTGCCGTCAACACATAATTGCTGGCCTTTTCCCCATTATTTCCGATAATAAATTGAGGGCCCATGGCTCTCCAGCCTAGAGAGTTTGATGATGTCAGGGACGCCAGGGAGTTGATGACTTAATTTTCTCAGAAACTGCAACATCATCTGTCACTGCCCAAGAAAATGAAAATCACAGCTCTCTGCCCAGTAGGGCAGTCACTTCTGATTTGGGGCAGACGAGTGAGGAGGTCAGTCCAGATCAGCATGAGCGAGGGAGGAGAGAGGACCAGACAGCGGTCCAGGCCACTGGGAGCCGCCTGACGTCCTGGTTAAAATTCTCCTTATCGAGGCATGATGAAAACACCTGCTGTGGCCACCTCGGGGGGATCGGGGAGCATTGCTGGGCCAGCTAGTGCTTTAGAAAGAGAATGTTGGCTATTTAATGTCCATTCTGCTCACTGGAGTATGCTCTTCAAGAGGGCAGGGACCATGGAAGGCTTGGAAAGAGGAAAACAGGTACAGGACAGGCAGCAGCACGGGGCGAGAGTCCTCTCCAGGGTCCTCCTAGCCTCGGAAGCAGGAAGGGGAAATCCCAGCTGAGATGTGGGCCGGGGACAGGGGCCGAGTCCAGGTGAGCTGCTGGGTGGACTTCCAGTGGCTGCAAGGATGTGACTCCCTCCTCGGCGGCAGGGGACCACCGTCCTTCGTGAGCCAGGCTGTGGGAAGATGGGCGGGCCTTGGACAGGGTGAAGTGGTGAGTGCAGCTCAGGATGCCCTGGGAGCCTGCAGGGGACATGAGGTGGCTCCAGACATCCCAGGAGCTGACGGGGGGCAACGTGAGACCGCTCTCTCCGTGGCTGGGTCGACCTTTCATCTATATCAACAACATCTGGATGCAAGTCTCCTACAAGGTTGGGTTGTGTGGTCTATTGAAGCATCTTCCTTCTGACTCCTGGGTTGAAACACTTTAGGTTGCAGCTGATACAAAATGAACTCACGCTGATGTGTGGTTCACACCCCTGGGAGGCCCATGGGGGGCTGCATCAGCGGTGAGAACATGCGGGCTGATCCATGACCCGTGTCAGCTTCGTCCCAGGCAGACGTGCTCCACAGGGCGATTGGACGCTGGGACTCAGGCGAGGAGCGGGTCTGGGGCTGGGAGGGGACGGGGTGAAGAAAGGCCTGGAGCAGGAATGGAGACGATTTGGAAGAGAAGCCGCATTTGTCTATGAGAACATCAAAGAAAACTTCTACAATGCCATACACATTGAACCACGTTGAGCTATGCTGTTTGTTAATTACCTGCATTTGAGTTAATTTTAAGAAAGGATGTCATGGGAATACCATAGACCACTGTAAAAGAAAAGATAAAGACAGCGCCCAGAAGCTTAGCACTGAGTAACAGAATCTCTCGTCCCCAGGAGCCAGGTGCCGCAGTCTCCAGGGAGCTCTCCAGGGCCAGGTTCGGAGGAGTGATTCTGGGTGGGCTTTTGGAAACGCAGAGGCCATGCAGCAGTGCTTCGTCCTCTGCTGGCAGAGCACTCTCTCTGCCAGTGTGCTGGCCTGGGGCGTGGCTCCCCTGCGACACCCGCTCCCCTGCGACACCGGCTCCCCTGCGGCATGGCCCGGGCTGCTTCGCCTGGTCGACTATTCTGCAGCACTGGCGGGTTAGGCTGTCGGTGCCCGTGACGGTCAGGCCTGCACTGGAGCCAGCAGCGCTGGTGCAGGGCGGGGTGGGGTTCAGAAGGAGGAGCGGGGCAGAGCGGGGTGCAGGGCAGGGTGGGGTTCAGAAGGAGGAGTGGGGCAGAGCGGGGCGGGGTGGGGTTCAGAAGGAGGTGCGGGGCGAGGCCTCTGCAGAGGGGCTGGAGTCTGCTGCTTCACCAGTCATTCCTGTCCCGGGAGGCACTGGCAGTTTTCATGCCATGGAAGAAACAGGCGCAAGAGCCTTCCACGTCCACGTCCGAAAGACAGGGCTGGTAGGCCTAGCCCTCACCCTCCAGGAAAGACGTCCAAGGGCCTGAAGAAAGCAGCCCTCCTCAAGCGTGCAGAGCACGGGCGTGAGGGATGCAGGCAGTGTGAGCAGAACGCAGCTGTGCATGCCCTGCAGGCCTTCGGCCCTCCGTGCCTGGCGTTCCTCCCTTATTTCTCCTTCTTCCTTATCTCCTGGTGTTAAAGGCAGCAGAAATCTTCTCAAGTCCCCGACAAGACAGTTTTCTGTTTCAGTGACAGCCTAGGCCAGTTTCACTACAATGAGCAGCATAAGACATCGAGGCAGAGCTATTCAGAATCTTCCATCTCTGCCAAAGCACTCCCCGATTTTTAGAGAGACAGGATCTTGCCACGTCATCCGGGCTGTAGGCACACCACACAGTGCCCGGCCTCCAAGGCCTTTATAGCAACAGAAGTCATCGGATGCCTCAGGGCCCCTTTCAGAGGGAAACTGGCGTTGGCTGTGTGAGTGGTTGGTAGCTAGTCAACCCTCCTCCTGAAACAGGGTAAGTTCCCTTATGCTGTGCGTGTGGCAGGAGTGTGGCTCGCTTTTTCAGCGCCCCGAAGCTCAAACCCCTGGGGGTAGGATGCAGACCGCAGGTTGTGGGGACCATGGGAGACCCCACGGCAGCATTTGGGTTGAGTGTTCATAGCTCCGGAAGCCCCAGTGGGCGTGTTACAGGGTTCTCTTTCAGCTCAGCCGTCTGCAGGTGGCGGGTGTTCATCAGCTCACTAGACCCTCTGCCTTATCGCAAGGACAGAGGGCTTTCTGTATCCCGGGTTCGTGCCCTAGTGCACCGGAAAAATCAGATCACACGTGACTTGGAGAACGAGTGCAAGGTTTTATTGAGTGGCGGTAGCTCTCAGCAGATGCATGGGGAGCCAGAAGGGAGATGGAGTGGGAAGGTGGTCTTTCCCCGGAGTCAGGCCACTCAGAGGCCAGGCTCTCCTCCGACTGGCTCCCGCTGAATTTCCCTCAGTGTCCACGTTGTCCCACTGTTGATGGCCTGTCGGCGTGTGCGTGTTCTTCTGCTGGTGTTTTTCTCTAGAAATCCAGCCGCTGTGTGTGTGCCTGATAGGGACTCAGGGCTTTTATATGCACAGGATGGGGTGCAGCAGGCCAGGGTAGTCTTGAAAAATGCAACATTGGGGTGTGAAAACAGGAGTGCCTGTCTTCACCTAGGTGCATGGGCACAGGCCTGAGGATGGAACCCTCACCAGGGACCCTACCTTTCTCTACCCAGCACTTCTGGGCCCCCTCCCATATTACCCCTACAAAAAATGAGTATTTTGAGACAAGTACAAAGGATTGTTAGATAATGTTGTGGTTGTCAAAATACAAAGAATGGAACGGAACCCCCATTACAGCGATTTTGGAAGAGGATGGAGCCTACATGCACAACAATGAAAGGGGGTGAGGGCATGAGAAAGGACGGGCGTGAACCCTTCCAAACCTTTGCCTCACTCCTCTGCACTCAGAAAACACTCTAGAAAGGTGAGGAGGCCTCCTGTGCCACCGGCTTTTAGGCAAAGGGAAACGCAGCCCCCAGAGCTCCCAACACAAGGACTCACTGGGCAGTTTTTCCTTTGGTGGACAGCAGCGGGAAGCCTGAGCCCGGAGAAAACGCAAATTTGCTCAGACGACGGTTTGGAGAAAACTGCTGCTGCTAAGGCAAAGCGTCCGTGTCAGCCTTGTTTTCAAAAGGAAATGTGCAAACCATTGACTGTCTAGCAATTCCGGCAAGACAGAACCTGTCTGCGGTTTTTCTAGTGCTGTGCTAGAGTGAGACCAAAGGGGTTCAAAATTCCTGGGGCTCATCTATTTTTCAGAACTTTTCAGGCAAAATTTAGCCCCAGAGGGCTCCATACTTATATCCTCATTTATCTATAATTCAGTTTCTTGATGAAAAAGTTGATATCTTTAAAGAGAAAAAGTAAGTCAATAACTTTGCAAGCAGTTAGACACACGAAACTTTCTGTCTCATCGGCAGGAAGGATGCTTTTTGGGAATGACTGGAACATTTTATCACAGGATGATCATTGCCAGGTGTGACGGAAAGCCTTGGGGGGCTCCAGTCATCCCTGCACCGTGGAACTCACACCTGGTGTAACACCACCTCCCTGGAGTGTGACTCAGACTTGCTTACTGGCTTTTAATGATGAGAAAAAGGCATAGACGGTGGATGTCAGATCCAATATAGGGCAGGATTGGCCTGTTGGCCACTCTGCTGTGCCCATTCTTCCTTGCCAGGTGTGGTAGAGAAGCCAGCGGCCAGGCCATGAGGCCTCCCTGTAGATAGGGAAGTTGGAAGCCGATAGTTTGAGACCTGCCCTCAGCCTCTGCCATGTGAATGAGCCAACCCTGAGCCAGGAGTCAGGAGCCTCATAAGAGACCCTGAGCTAGGACCACCCGCCAAGCTACTCCCAGATTCTTGGCTGGCGAATGCTGTGAGCTAACGCGTCTGCTGTTCTCACCCTCGCAGGGTGGGGTGGCTTGCTCACATACCAGGCTTTGCCATTTACTCACCATAGAGTCCTGTAAACCTCCGAGTCTTTATTTCCTCATCATTATTGTTACAAGGTTTGGTGGTAGCCCGTGCAGAGCGAGCAGAACAATGCCCTGCACCCCAAGAGCTCCAGAGAGACACCAGCCAGGTTATCACGATTTACACAATCATATTGCTGTATTATTATCACTTTACACATGAGAAAGTCATTCTAAAGATGAACTGTAACTTCTTTCTTGGAATTGCATTGATTAACATAGAGGTAACTGGGGACTGGAGACCCATCATTGAAGGAGGTGCTGGCAGCAGGCTGATCTGCCAACTTCTTTGTATCCGACGCTGTGAGCAGGTGCCAGTCTCTGCACCTGGCCTCACTCACAGCTCCTGGCTCTGGTGGAAGTAGAAGCCTTGGGCCGGGGACGCGGGCCTGTGTTTGCATTCTGGCTGTGCCACTTACTGGCTGGGTGACCTTGGGCCCATTCTTCTGTGAACCTCAGCATCCTCCTACACAAACGAGGAGAAGCTGGCTCACAGCATTGTGATGAGGATGAAATTAGTGGAAACAACATATGTGCCACGCCACCTTCACAGCAGTTCCACAATAAACATTCCTGCCCTCCCTCCCTCCTCCAGAGTCTGCCCGGTTAGAATTTCTCTGCTCTCAGGATCATATAAGTGGGAATAGGAGCATGTAAATAAAATCATGGTACATCCTAGAACTTGACCGGCAATCCATGTGTGGGCATTCAATTATGCCAAAAGCCCCGAGGAAGGAAGATTCGCACTTACTAAAACAGTACTCAATACTGCGCAATTCTTCAGTGGGAAAGAGTTTGCCAGGTTCTCAAATTCACTAACAGGAGCTGTGCCCCATGTTTAACCAGTCACAGGGCTGAGCCGATACACCTGTTGACAACTGCTAAATTAACATTTGTAACTTGAGACTGAGTAGGTCAGTATGTGGACAGAAAAATACATTTCAGTGACAGTCATAGTTTTATAGCTGAAGAAACTTTCAGTTGATATAACAGAGAGCTGTATTATTTTAAAGGAGGGGAGAAACCATTAACTAGTGGTTCTGTGATGCAGAGAACTCATAGATGGACCTTTACAAAAGTGCAAAATAAAACCACAGTGATGATGGGTGGAGCAGTGCCTCCTGCCTGTAAGCTCAGTGCTTTGGAAGACCAAGGCGGGAAGATTGCTTGAGCCAAGAGTTCCAGACTAGCTTGGGCAATGTAGCAAGACCCCACCTCTAGCTATTTTTTAAAAAACTCACAATGACAGCTAATGGCAGAGCAATCCACAGGTCACAGATTCCCACGCAACATTGGTAAGAATTTAGCCACTATCTGTCATCTTCTGCAGAAATCATCATGGAAGGGAAATAATTAGGGAACACTAGGTTATTATTTTGGAAAAGAGAAAACACTTTATATAGTCAATTAACAGAAGAAAATTATATTTGAATATTCAAAATGATTAAAAACTATCAATAGTTTTGAATATTCAAATATAATTTTTGAATATTGAATTTTTAATTTTTACTATTGAATCTACTATTCAATAGCAAAAACTATTACAATCCATATAAAACAGAAGGGAATATTCTATTCAATTATTCAATTATTGCTCCTCTTAAAATTGTATTTGCAAGCTGAGCTTCTTAGCCTCAGGAAAATAAGCTGATAAGTTGTTAAGTCACTCAAAAAAGTCTTAAAGCCAAAGTCATTTGAATAACCAAGAAAACAGGAATGGATAGGAACAGTTTTAACATGTGGTCAGTGTTCTTCATACAGAGAATGGCTAGATATTTAGCCCATGACTGTTTCATGTAGTCTTAGCTTGCCGCCCTTTAATTACTAGAGGGCATTGCTAGAGGTGCTGTCTACCGATTCTGAGTTCCTTGCATTAGTCATTAGTACTTCAAGCAAAG
>PVKP010030003.1:0-28375 GCA_004027715.1 Plecturocebus donacophilus | reverse complement strand
AGGAAATACAGAGAACACCACAAAGATATTCCTCAAGAAGAGCAACCCCAAGGCACATAATCGTCAGATTCACCAGGGTTGAAATGAAGGAGAAAATGCTAAGGGCAGCCAGAGAGAAGGGTCGGGTTACCCACAAAGGGAAGCCCATCAGACTCACAGCAGATCTCTCAGCAGAAACCCTACAAGCCAGAAGAGAGTGCGGGCCAACATTCAACATCCTTAAAGAAAACAACTTTCAACCTAGAATTTCATATCCGGCCAAACTAAGCTTCATAAGTGAAGGAAAAATAATTTTTTTTGCAAACAAACAAGTACTCAGAGATTACATCACCACCAGGCCTGCTTTACAAGAGCTTCTGAAAGAAGCACTACACATAGACAGGAACAACCAGTATCAGCCATTCTAAAAACATGCCAAAAGGTAAAGAGCATCACCATAATGAAGAATCTACATCAACTAATGGGCAAAACAGCCAGCTAGCATTACCAGAAGCTGCAATTTTCGTCTCTAATAACAGACTTTAAAACAACAAAGAACATAAGAAACAAAGAGGGACATTACATGGTGGTGAAAGGATCCATGCAACGAGAAGAGCTAACGATACTAAATATATACGCACCCGTTACAGAAGCACCCAGATACATAGGGCAAGTTCTTAATGACTTACAAAGAGACTTAGACTCCCACACAATAATAGTGGGAGACTTTAACATTACACTGTCAATATTAGACAGATCAATGAAATAGAAAATTAACAAGGATATCCAGGACGTTAACTCAGACCTGGAACAACTAGACTTAACAAATATTTACAGAACTCTCCTCCCCAAATCCACAAAACATACATTTTTCTCAGTATCACATTATACCTATTTTAAAAGTGACCACATAATTGGAAGTAAATCACTCCTCAGCAATTGCATAGCATCTCACAGGTTTAAATAAAATATTGGTTGACTGCTTATTTGTTATTTTCATCCCCTATTCCTTCCTGTCTCCATTGTTAAGCACAATTATTCGCATAAAAGAGGTTTTTAATACCCATTTTTAGACTGCATTCTAGGCTGGGCAATAAAACAAGAATCCCATTCTCTCTCCCTCTTTCTCTTCCTCTTTCATTCTTTTTTCTTTCTTTCTTTTGCTGTTTCTTTCTTTCTTTCTCCTTTTCTCTCTTTTTCTAAAAAAAAAAAAAAAAAAAAAACATTCTTATCAGGAAGAATATTTCAGGGTCTCAGAGGTAGTCAAGGGCTAGCCAAGGACCAATCCTGAAGGCAGGCCTTGTTTTTTGGAACCTGCAGGGTTTGAACCCAGGACTGCTGAGTTAACCCTTTCCTGTGCAGCAAGAAAAGGTTTATTAAGAAAAAAGAAAAAATTGGTAATATCACAGTTTAATCAGAAGGGATGAAAAGACAGCCTAGGCTCTAGGTTGTGTTTCTGAGAACATTTCCCAGAACTATATCATAAAACTGGCCTGCTAAGGAAAATGTTCTTCCTGATAACCCAGAACAAGGTTAAATTATATGTGGTTTATGGTTATATAGAGGAATGCCCTGGTTCTTATGGAAAACATGCTGAAATATTTAGGGATAAAGCATTACAAAGTCTGTACCTTATGATAAATGGGTCCATAGCTGGAGATAACAGAAAAATGAATAGATAGAACAAATATGGCCAGATATAAACTACTAGGACATCTAGGTAAAGAAAAGATGGTTATTAATTATACTATTCTCTAAACTTTTCTTTAGGTTTAAAAAAATGACCAAGAAATGAAGACATATAAACAACTATGGCATGTTTCATATGAGAAGTATTTGACATAAAAGAGAGATTGGGAGACTGGGTTAGGGGCTCATGCCTGTAATCTTAGCACTTTGGGAGGCTCAAGTGGGAGGATCGCTTGAGCCCAGGAGTTCAAGACCAGTCTGGGTAACATAGTGATATCTAATCGCTATTGAAATATATATGTATAAAATAAATTGAAAGAAAAAGAGAAATAGGGAGAAAAGCTACTGAGAGCTAGATAGTAGGTTTAATATGTTTGAAAGGCCTGAAGAAGTTCACACAAAAGGACTTCTTGATGTGAGGAGATTACAATCATTCAAGTAATAAAATATAATACTGTTAACACTTGGCACCCATGGTGAGAAACACCACAGAAACATTGAAGAAAAAGGAAAATATGATTGCCTTTGAGTATTAACCTTTTGGCTTATTCATATATGGACCAAAGCAGAGTTTGATATAAGTCACTTTAAAAAAAAGAAATGGCTTCCAGGTCTGCAAGATGCAATGGAAACCTGACATTTCTAAAGAAAAGGGCTAATCATCAATGAAAACATGGCATAGAATCAGACTAGGAAATGCTGGCTATAACTTCCAAGCGGATATTTGCCCATATGCTTCAAATACACTCATTCCTCTGTCAATGATACTTCATGGAAGTTGAATGTGTCAGTTATCAACCTTCCAGTTCCTTCAATTCCTGTTCTGTCAATTCCCTTTGTCTAGACTTCAAGCTTTCTAAGAACCTTCTGCTATGTGGGGACCCTGTGTGTCTTCTTACAGGGAAAGAATGCTCTGGTCACATGCATCCCAGTCCTTTCCATCATTCCTGTCCCTGTGACGGGTAGCTTTTCAATTTAAATCAATAAACTGGCATTCTGATTTTATAATTCCATCTCTTGAGTTAGGTTAATGTGAGTTTTGTCGGTGGGCTGGCTGAAACAGGTTTCTAAGCCTGCAATCATGAAGGCCAGATCTGAACTGTAATCAACTCACCAAGCTTGGTTTGTTTCTTCACTTGTTTGTGTGGCAAACGCTATTGGTGCCCTGGATCTTACTACTGTATTGTACGCCAGTCCTAGTTTCAATTGCCAGCACATGCATTTCTTGCTTAGACCAGCTGGAGCTGCTGTGTCCCAACCACAGCAAGTCAACCAGATGAGGATAACAACAGTATACACTCACAGGATAACTGTGAAGTGTGTGTTCCACACTGGCTTCCACTGTTCTTCAACAGAAGTAAATTCTAGTTGTCCGAAGTAGACACTTGATTGATAATACACCCTTTTTGGTTTCCTCCCTCCCCTAGCTCACTTACTTCCTTACCAATGTTTCTTGGGATCATTTCCCAAATAAATTACTTGCCTTCAAATCATTGTCTCAAGACCTGTTTCTGCTGGAAACGCAAACTAAGCGGACTTCGTCCATTCACTCATCATTTATTGAGCTTAATTATTAATAAGTCCTTAAGGCACAAAATAAGTCCTTAGCAACACATCTCTTTTCTCATCACAATATCATTCCCTTTACAAATGAAGAAATCAAGGTTGAAAGAAATTAAGTAGCTGTATCAATATCACATAATTAGGACAGAGTGCTGGAAAGGAGTGATGGCAGATGAAGATGGCTGGGACTCCCAGATGCCCAGTCTTGAACGGAACAGTATAAAAAAGAAGTTTTCTGCTGGGGTAATAATTTGAGAATATTATAAGATTTCCATGAAGCAATGAAAAAAGGGATTATTGAATGACTGAGGAAACATTTCAATTAAATATATTTTTGAAATTTATTTCTGTTTTCCAAGAAAGCAACATGCTACAGTAAAAGCATAGACATACACCCATGGGGTTAGATCCTAGCACTAATAGTTTTTAGCTGTGAGACCATGAGCAAGTTGCTCACTTATTATAAGCTCAATTTTCTAATCCATAAAGTGTATAATATCCAAGATTGTTGTATGAATTAATGAGATTTATTTAAACAACTGGTACCTAATGAGTGTACCAATTTAACTTGCAGAAATATACTGTCCTTTCAGGAACTTTGTGGTAAAGTACTGAAATATGGATGTAATCAGTACTATGCTTAGCAGTAACTTAAAAAAAGAAGCAATATAAATATTTATGTGATAAATGATATCTATATTACTATCTTTAAAAATCCTGGTCTTTCCATATGTAGCATGCTAATTTAATGTTACCAAATAAAAATAAAATCAACAATTTTTAAAAGTCAAGCTTTAAGTGTAAAATTTGGTTTGAAGCAATGCCAAAGAGTCCACAATGCCAGAGTTGTCCATATAAGCAATGCCAAAGTTGTCCATAGTAACATTTATCATTTTGATAACAGAATTTTGTGCTCTGTATGTGAGCCTCAAGCAGTACTAAAACAAAATACTGTATCAATTATAAATGATATTCATGATTCTTCCCTAGCCAGATGTTTTTATCAGTTGAGAGATTCTGAAGAAAAACAGTAAGTGCAGAATGTCTGCACCATCTTTAATGCTAAGATTTAATTTAATCAATGCATTTCCTTAGATTTAAAAATCATTTTGTTAGAGTCCCTGTTAGAATCAGTATGTTATGTTTTTAAAATGGTATTAAGAGATATAGATTGTAGTGTGAATGATTTCAAAGAACTCAAATGATGTGCATGTCAGAAGGAAACATTTCTAAGGGCTGCTTCCTTGATTTGAGTAGAACTGTTTTATTCAGAACAGCTCAGATTAGCAGCAGCAGCAGCTGGTGTTCAATGAAATGCTTCCCTTTCCCACCTACTCTCCAGCTGGGTTAAGGCAGGCACAAAGAGATTGAGATGACCAAGGTCAAAGCATGATTTGATAGATTTCCAGGTTTTTGCTCCAGTAACTTCTTGTGTAGTCTTGGCTATAGAGGCAATTAGTGAAATTGGTGGTTGAATAAGTCATAGCTTTAGAAGGACTTCATAGATCATCTTGTTCAATATCTTAGTTTTATACTTCATATACTAAGGTTCTAATGAAAAGATTTTGCTGTTTATTTATTGGGATTGACAAGAAGTTAAGATTTCTTACATTAAATTCATTTGCCTGATTTTTTTTTGTTCCCACTGAATTGTATAAGCAGGCAACTCTGCACCTTGTGTCTCTACTTGACATAGCTTAAAAAGGAAACAGTCAAAGATATACTACTTTATTACATGTTAGCTCAGTAAAGGGGTCCTCTGTTAAACATGCTGGTCTCCATTCTTAACTTTTACACTCACAAAGTGTGATTCACTCATTCAAACCTTTTATGAGGAGTAACTAGGTTTTAGCCATTAAGATAGATACTGGGAACACAAGAAGTCAAGGGTGCTCTCCTCTCTCAAGGAGCTTAAGGGGAGACAGAAGTGTAAGTTCATACATCGAGTGTGTAGAAGGGACACAGAGGCATGAGCAGTGACCCTGCTTGAGTAGAGCAGAGAGGCTTCTCAGAGGAGGAGCTTGAACTTGTCTAAAAGGTAGAATAAACTGCATGCAAAAGAGCTCCAAATGACTCTCAAGTGTAAGTACTGCCTGAGCAATACATTCATGTGGGGACTGGGAGATGGGGCTGGAAGGGAGGCAGGTGCCACATCCAATTGGCCCTGCTTTTGGAGTTTAGACATTATTCAGAAGGCCATGGTGAGCCTCTGATAAAGTTAAGAAAGGCAGCAAGGTAATGATGCATGTTTCTTAAGAAAACATTCTGTGATGAGGACATTCAGCAGGAAAGTAGTATAATATGAACAAGCACTCTCTGAGTGTTGGGGTTAAAATAATGAATGAAGTAATATGACCTTACCCTTCTGGAACCTATAGTCTACGAATCTAAACACTAATGGTCTAAATTAAGGTAGTAGCAGTGGAAATATATAGGAGGAAATTGATATTATGATAATGATGATGATAGTAATGCTTATCACCATTTATTGAACACTTCCCATGTGTCAGGTACTAAACACTTCACACGCACTATCTTTGTCCATTCTCCACACAGCAGCTAGAGCTATTCTATAGATCTTGTCAAAACTCTCTGAAACCTTTCCAGAGGCTTCCTGCTTCATTCAGCACAAATACCTAAGTTCTAAGGAAAAGCTACAAAGTCCTCCAGGTTGTGACCCACTGTGACTTCTCTGAGCTCATCTTCAACTCCTTTCTCTCTCTAGCCACAGCGCCTTGCTAGCTGTTCCTAGATGAGTCTAGGTAGGTTGACTAGATGATTCTAGAAGGTTCTTCTCTTTAAATTATCACAGTTCATTCCTCACTTCTGTCAAGCCTCTGATTAAAAGTATTATTTTCAATAAGACCTTCTCTGGCCACTCTGCATGACGGAACTCCTGTAGCATTTCCCATTCCCTTTGCCTTGCAAAGGCATATATTTCTCCTTAATATATCATATTCTGATATAACACATATGCGTTGGTTTTCTTCCTCCATGGACCACAAAATCCATGAGGGTAGAATGTTTTTGTTCACTGCTGTATTCTCAGCACCAAGAACAATGCTGGCACATAGCACCTATTCAATGAATATGCACTGAATGGATAAATCTGAAGGATTACAATGGTCCTGTGAGGATGGTACTATTATTTTTTCCCACTTTCCTAAAGAGAAAACTGGTATCAGTAGAAGTACTCAAGGTTGCATATCTGGTTAAGTGGCAGAACTGGGATTTGCATGGAGGGTGGGGTGGGGGGCCTGCCTTTGTTGAGCTTGTACTCTGTGCCCAGGATTATTCTAAGAGCTTTATGTGTATTAACACCTAATTCTCACAACTCCATTTTATAGATGAGAAAACTAAACCAAAAAGGAGTTTACAGTCTTGCCTGGCATCTCTGTACTTGCCATAAGTTTGGAGCCTGTGCTCTCAGTCACTTTGCTACACTAATTCTTAAGCCATTTTTTTTTTTAAAGAGATATAACTTTGCCTCTTAATTGCCAGGAGAGTGAGGGAAAGGAAGAAATCTGGGATCACTAACATTATTCATAGATGGTAGAGTCACCAATCAAGTCAAAGAATGAAGGATGAGTTGGTTTCATTCTCCTCTAACTCTAGACTTCCACATCTAACGGCCTCCTGATATCTTTGCTTGGATATTAAGACACAAGGTCAGCTGCAGTAAAAGGGATTTAGAATAACCATGGCAGATCATAGAAGTCAGTAGTTGTCTTACATCAGAGTTGACCTGGTACACAGGGCCTTCCCAGTAAAGTCCTCAGGGTCCCACCTTGTTGCTCTGCAATCTCTAGAATATTTCCCCATCTTAGTCTGTTTATGCTGTTATAACAAAATATCTCAGACTGGGAAATTTATAAAGAACAGAAATATACTTTTTCACAGTTCTAAAGACTGGGAAGTTCAAGATCAAGACCCCCAGCAACTTCAGAGTCTAGTGAGGGCTGCTTTCTGTTTCCAAGGTGGCACCTTATTGCTATATCCTCTGGAGGGGGTAAATGCTGTGTCCTCATGTGGCTAAAGGGATGGAAGAACAAAAGAAGGCCTAAGCTAGTTCCCTCCAGTCCTTTTACAAGGGTACTAATCCATCCATGAGGCAGGGCCCTGATGATTCAATCAGCTGTTAATATCACCACAATGGGGATTAAGTTTAAACATGAATTCTGAAGGGTATGCCATCATTCAAACCACAGCATCTTCCAAAATAGTTCACTATCCCTATTTCATACACTCATCAGAAAAGGACAAAAAAAGGGCAAGTAACACCCAATTTCTTTCAGAAAATGATCTGGAAGTTGCATACATCGTTTCTGCTCACATTCTACTGGCCAGAACTCAGAGATATGGCCAAACTTACGGTTTATTATAGGCAAGCCTGTGCCTGGCTAGATGTTCTATTACTATGGATGAAGAGGAGAATGCATTCTCAGAGTCAGCTAGCAAGCAGTCTGTACAACAGATATCCAACAGGTATCTCAAATTTAACATTACCAAAGCTGAATTCCTGCTTGTTCTCCCCAAACCTTTGCATTGTTATCACATCTCAGTTAATGGTGGAAAACAGAACAAACTCAGGGGCTTGATGTTAAACACGTTGAGCTTGAGGTGCCTGCAGAACACCCAATACAAGTTTCCAATAAGGGGTTGAAGATACTGTGTCAATGCTTTTGACTGAGGTCTGTGTTCAAGATTCAGACTTGATCCCTGATTGAAATAAGTGATAGAAGAGTATATGTAAATAGCACTATCAAAGATTATAACATGGTGGGCAAAGAGAACCAAGGATGGAGAGGGAGATTCTGCACAGGAGACCTGAAAAAGAGTGGCCTAAGACAAAGCAGAAGAGCAGAGAATGTAAGGTGACAGAACCAAGGAAGCAGTTTCCAGGAGGCAGTGGTTGGCAGCGTGGAAGGCTGCAGAGAGGTCAGATGCTAAGAAAACTGAGAAGCAACCTTTCAATTTGGCCGTTATGCCACAATGAAACTGATAAAAGCAATGTATATAGTAAAATGGAGGGAGCTGCTAAATTTCTGTAGTTGAAGAAGGATTTGGAAGATAATAGCAATCCAAGTATAGACAGCTTTTCTAAATAGAAGGGACAACGTAGAGGGAGAATTTATGAACACGAGAGGTAATGCTAAAGGCAGTAAGAGTCTGGAGTCAACTTCCCTTCCCTCAAGAAATAAAAATTACCTGTAGAAAGGACAGAAGGATGGCTTCTACCTTAAGACTGGAGGTCACAAAGAATGTAAATTTAGACAGGTCTGTAGGCATAAGGGTGGAGGTATGTAGGAGTTCATTCCTGATGTGTGCAATATTAAACAATGATACATATAATACTAACATTACTACTAAGCACTAAAATGTATTGAGTACTTACCATATGCCAGACAGTGTTCTTTATGGAACTAAGCTTGCTCAACAGTATTTCTTAAATAATGGGAGCTATTCATATACTGAAAGCTTAGTGTCTTTCAAAAGTTGAGTGTGTAACATTTTGATGCAGCCTAAAAATAGCAACAGTGACTTCTATCCCACTATATCTGAATTTTGTCGCTTCCATGCTCTTGACTGATTTCTGATTCTGGGGCATGCTGAGTAGTAAAAGAGTTGTCTTTACATTTTGATTCACCTGTTACAACTGGCACAATAAAAAATCTTCAGCAACAAAACAGCTCTGTCAAAAAACAACTTCACCAGCAATTCAGGGTAAAATGTTTCCTTTGAAAAAAGTTTTTAGTATTAGTAGATACATATTAGTAGGTACCCCCATGATCAATGAAGTGTTGGGTTACTCTGAAAAAGTGTCCAGTCTTATAGGAGTGACTTCCTTTTGAACCACAAGTTCTTGAGGGCAAGAATAGAGATTGTTCATCTTTTATTGTTTCCCAAGGTCTGGCACATAAATAGTAGTTCCAGTAGTCCAATGTATGACACATAAATAGTTCTGGATAAACATTTGCTCAAAGTTTGCTCAAGGCATTGATGTAGATGTTTATAAAATCAAACTGTGTACTAGAAAAGTCTGAGGAAATCACTGTTCACTTAGTAGATACAACGTTGTTTTTCTGAGAAAAACACAATGAAAAAAAACATGGGTCTGATATGGAAGAATTTTTTTTTTTTTTTCATATAAACTGGTGTATAGGGAAGTGGAACACTACTAGTATCTTAAGGATTCCTGAAAATATTTATGCTGGCAATTTTGATCAGCAAATATTTCTAAATTTGAAAATGGATAAAGCAAAAAGTACAGTTGGGTCTTGAAAGAAGTCTAACACTAATGTCACACATAAGAATACATATTTAAGGTCGGGTGCAGTGGCTCAAGCCTGTAAGCCCAGCACTTTGGGAGGCCAAGGCGGGTGGATCAGCAGGTAAAGAGATCGAGACCATCCTGACCAACATGGTGAAACCCCGTCTCTACTAAAAATACAAAAAAAAGTTAGCTGGGTGTGGTGGCGTGCGCCTGTAGTCCCAGCTACCCAGGAGGCTGAGGCAGGAGAATTGCTTGAACCAGAGAGGCAGAGGTTGCAGTGAGCTGAGATAGCGCCACTGCACTCCAGCCTCGTGCCTGGCAACAGAGCAAGACTCTGTCTCAAAAAAAAAAAAACCAAAAAACATATTTAAAATTAATGAACTAAAAGGGATATAGGTAATTTTTCCAGATTTCTAGGAGGAATTAAGATCCTCCTTGATCTCAGTAAAGCAATGGATAGTCATTCTGACATCTAGCTAAAAGCAGACTTATTTCCCTTTGGTCTTTAATCTTTTTGGAACTCAGGAATTTCTGCCACATTTTGATACACCAGGCTAACACAAAATTACATTCCATTTATTGACAATTTCTACTTAAAATGAAGTAGAACGTCTAAAACTATCTCCACATGCTAGATATAGTAGTAATGGTATGCTTTAATTATTCTAACAATAAAGTCCTTAAAGATTTACATTCTTTGTCACCTATTCTGAAAACTTGCAAAGAAAAGTTTCTGAAACATTATGATTCTTACTAGTCCTTTCCATTATATATAACAGCAAATAGTTTCCAAATGTGGATGTGTAATGAGAGGAAAACTGAATAAAGAGCTGAGTTAAAACATCATAAAATTGAATAGGGCTTAATGCTGTCATTTATCATCAGTTGTCCTAGAATAACTTAAATTCTTCTAGCTTATTGTTGGTTTTTCAATAGTTGGATATAGTTGTGAGGCGGAATACACACACTCACACACACACACACTTGGCTATATAAAAAAGATGCTCTGAAACTGACAGTTAAAAAATATACTGCTGGCAGAGTGCTGTGTCTTATGCCTGTAGTTCCAGCACTTTGGGAGGCCGAGGTGGGAGAATCACTGGAGGCCAGGAGTTTGAGACCAGCCTGGGCCTAACACAGTGAGACTCCATTTCTAAGTTTAAAAATAAAAATTTAAAAAAGATATACCGCTATGTATGACTGTTGATATTAAAAAATCTGAATACTAGACGGTGGGACTCATATAGTACTTCAAGGGCTTACAAAGTTGCAAGTCATAACACTATGAATTGTTAGTGATACTCTTAAGGCTTTGCTAGCAAGTGTTGTAAAGCTGTATATATATATGGTTAAAAAAATTTTTAAATAAAATGGTGACCATAAAGTCCTATAAATAACGACTTTAAATGGGTTTAATTTTAATGGCTTTAACTAGGTTCGGCTATCATATGGATCAAAATTAGCCTCTATCCAGCTGGAGTCAACCAGGGAGCCACTTCTCTGAACCGACGACCTACTGAACGTCAAACTGCAGCGACGGGGCTTTACCTTTGTCTCAGGTAAACTAGTGACACATCCTGTGTTGGCAAGAGGCCTAAGTAGATGACCTTGGTCCCCTAAAATCTGGCCTGCACTCTCGGGCCACTCCTGCAACGTCTACACAGGCAGCTCCGGGTGGAAAGGGGCTGGGGTCGGAAAGCAGGTAACGGCAGGCTCCTGCCCCGCCTTGGGGCTGGGGGCTATTCCTGCGTTTTCAGTGGACTTTCGGAACCACGCGTCTCCCAACGGTCTGAGGCGTTCCTCGGCTGGGCACACCAAAGGGCTCTGCAACCCTCCTGGGGGGCTCCAGGGGGTTTCCGGATGTACCAGGTTTATTCTTTCGGGTCACGGACACCAGGAACTAAAAGGAGGGTTTACCCTTTCTGTCCAGTCGCAAGATGGCGACCGAACCTGGTGAGACTACGAGGGGCCGCGGGCCACCTCCTCTTCCCGATGGCCCGCGCGCCGGCGGCGACCGCAAGCGGGAAGGGGGCGGAGCAGGCGAGGGAAGGAGGGGCGGAGCGCGGCGCCCTCCCGCGCGTCTTGGCCCCGCCCCACGTCCCCGCGTCCCGGCCTGGAGCCCTCGCCCGGCCGGGCGGCGCGCGCTGCCTGCCGGGATACTCGGCCCGCCCAGCCAGTCCTCCCGTCTTGCGCCGCGGCCGCGAGATCCGTGTTTCTCCCAAGATGGTGGCGCTGGGCTCGGGGTGACTACAGGAGACGACAGGGCCTTTTCCCTTCGCCAGGTCCCGACACATCACCCTTTGCTCGCTCGCGCACCCCGCCGCCGCGTAGCCATCCGCCAGCCCGGGCGCCCGCCATCCGCCGCCTACTTACGCTTCACCTCTGCCGACCCGGCGCGCTCAGCTGCGGGCGGCGGCGCCTCCTTCGGCTCCTCCTCAGAATAGCTCGCGGCCTGTAGCCCCTGCCAGGAGGGCCCCGCAGACCCCCGGCGTGGACAGGCAGCAGCGGCTGGCGACGAACGCCGGGATTTCGGCGGCTCCGGCGCCCCTTTTCCCGGCCTTGGTTTCCGAAGAAGGAAGCGCGGGTCCCGCATGAGCCCCGGCGGTGGCGGCAGCGAAAGGGAACGAGGCGGTGGCGGGCGGAGGCGGCGGGCGAGGGCGACGACGACCAGTGAGGCGGCCGCCGCAGCCCAGGCGCGGGGGCGACGACAGGTCAGTGTTGCCGCGGCCTGCGCCAGGCGGCGCTGCCTTCCCTCCGTCCTCAGTCGCCCGGCCGGCCTTCGGGGCCCGCTGTGGCTAGGTCGGCATCCCCCCTCCCCGCCCCCCCGCCGCTGAGGCGAGTGTTTGGGGGCGCGTGGTCCGGAGGGGCTGGTGCCAGGAGTAGGCCTCTGGTGGCCGCGGCTACTGCAGCGGTAACTGTCAGTCGTGGCTGAACGCCGGCGGGAGGGTTTTGTCGCCGGAGGGGACGCGAGCGGGCCCGGGGCGGGGCGGGACGTGCAAGGCGTCGAGATTTGGGCCTCCTTGGAGCTTGCCTCGTCGAGCCAGCCGGGGCCCCAGGCAGGGAAGGGCAGGCTTTTTCCTTCAAAGGAGAGCTCTTTCTCGGCGTTTTGGAGGTTCTGGGCTCTCTTGGGGAAGACATATTTAGCTGTGTGCTTGGTGGGTTGGGGCTTTGGGGGTGGATTGATGGGGAGGGAGGGCGGATGAAGTGGTATGCCAAGCCCAAGGGTTGTGTTCACAGATTACTCAGGTGTTGCTGGCCACCAGGATTTCTGAAGTTGAACGTGAGTTACTGGCTTTGCCAGAGACGGCTGTGTTAAATGCAGACCTGCATGCAAGCAGTTGGCCTTTTTCTTTCCGTTTTTAGTGTAGAAAATGAAAGGGATGCTTTCCTCATCTTGGTCGTAAAGGCTTTTGTTGATAAAGGCAGAGTTGAATGTACCAAATGCCTTAGTCCGTAAAATTTTAAAAATAATTTTAATACATACACTGGTGAAGCTTGGCATCCTTGAAAGAGAATCTAGCGTCTAAATTTCTTTTAATGACTTCTTATGAGTTTGCTAAATTATTAACAGTACAAAATCTGCTTGGTTATATTAAGTGGCTAGGGTGCTGTTGAAAATATAAACTAATAGCATTTTACAGTGCATAGTTAGCCTCAATCATGAAGGAATGTGGACATGACCCATGATTTTGGATCGTTTAACTGCCTGCAATATTGAGAGAAGCAGCAAATTATTACAGATGTTTTTGGGAGACGACCTAAAGTTTGAGAAATACAACTGTTGAAAGTTACATGTCAGAGACACAAAGGTACCCAATCAGTCTTGTTGAATAAATTGGACAAGTGGGATAAATGTTTGTCTTGCGTTTCTGACCAATACATAATGTTGCTTAAGAGATAATTTGGTAAATCACTTAAAATTTAGAATTTAAGAGAGATAAGAAAGTTTTGTCTTGGTATGTATAGTGGAAATAGCTTTGAAATTAGATCCTGCTTTTAAATCTAAGCTACTTATCACATTTTTAATGAAATGAATACAATATTAATGATGCTACTGATAAGCCCTAAGGATGACCAGAAGCCCTGTAAGAAACACTGATAAGCTTGACCGCAAAATAAAAAAGGAAATAGCTTCAAGAAATAATTTGCAATCCTAATATATTTATGATATACAAGAACAGAATAGGAAGTAACTCATCTTTATTTACAAAATTAGAATGTAAATTGTGAAAGTCTTACTGTGTCAATATTTATTAACCTGCATTAGTTTGCTAAATAGTATGCCCACCATCCTCTGGACATTGCCCCTGTCCCTGAGGAGCTTAACTTTATACAGAGATACAAAATAGTGTGTGGTGATTTCCTTTCAGAGGATTTATAAGTTACTTATGTTTTATCTGTCCTAAATTCTGCCCCTTTTTTCATGGGTGAAAAAATAACAGAAAGGTAACTACTAGTCAGAGGTGTGGGAAAACGTGTTCTCATTCCACTTGTCCAGTCCATTTAACAGGATTTATTGGGTACCTACAGTGTCCTTGTATTTAATTAGTTGTATTTCTTAAACTTTAGATCATTTCTATTTCAATCTCCTCCCCTCCAAAAAAATTTACTGTGTAAACTGTGATAATATACTATTAGTCAGTGGAATGATCCAGATCTGTAGGTCATAGCTAAATTTTTCATCCCATGCACTTGAAATGTTTTCAAATGTCTGTTTTCTTCAATTACTGCTAGTTATGTTCTCCAATCATGTTGCACATATTTTATTTAGACCTATAATTGTATAGGTCTAAATAGAAGTGATCTTTCACTTCTAAAGACTTTACTGGGTAAAGTTTTAGGTGCTCATTTCATGTTGGTTCAGGACAAAAGTTCTTTGACTGGTTTTGAGTTTTCCCCTCACTGCCAAGTGTAAAGAGAAAATGTAATAACAAGACATCATGGTATGTATAGTGGTAATATCTTTGGAATTAGACCTTTCTTTTAATTCTGTCCTTTAATCTTGGTAAGCCACAGTTTTGTCATCTGTAAAATGGGTTGGTGAAACTATCCCAGAGTTGTGCGGCTTAAAGTATGTAAAACGTAGGCACTCAGTAGGTATTACCTTAGAAATCTTTCATCCGGTTTTTCTGAATGGTCTGGAAGCACGTTGTATATAGTGGACTACAGCATGTTATCCTTTATATTGTGTATTTCTTTTCTCATTAGCTATGAACTCACTCTTAAAGGCCAGGAATTCCTAGTGTTTACCAGAGACTGTGTTACCAGATATCTTAGTCTGTTACTGCTATTACAAAATACCACAGACAAGGTGGCTTATCAACAACAGAAGTTTATTTCTCACGTTCTTGGGGGCTGAGAAGTTCAAGATCAAGGTGCCAACAAATTTGACATCTTTGTGAGGGCCCTCTCCCTTATTCATAGACACCTAGCTGTCTTTTCACCCTAACTTCATGTAGAGAGGGTTCTCTAGGGCCTCTTTGATAGAGGCATTAATTCCATTCATGAGGGCAAAGCCTCCCAAAGGCCCTACCTCTTGATACTATCACTGGGGGGGTTAGGCTTTCAGCATGAATTTTAGGGTACACACTGAGACCACAGCACTAGAGCAAGCATGAATTAGTTAACAGTAAATCAGTAAATGATCAACTAACATTTATTAGGTACTTACTGTGGCTTCTATGAACTAAGCTAGGTACAGGAGCCACAAAGAGAAGAAAGATGTCTGTGTTTTTGAATGCTTACAGTTGAGTGATTTTTCTCACTGTGTGTGTGTGTGTGTGTGTGTGTGTAACCTTATCACATAATGGAACTGCATTCTCCCATGCCCTTCCAATCTAAGAGCAATTCTGTGGACTAAATACCTCCTACCCAGCAGCTGTTACTCTAAAGACTTACTCTTCTACTCCTTTTAAAAAGTACAACCCTCTGGCACATGCATTACTTCATGTCTTGGTCACAGCCCACCACCCCCATATCTGGCATGTAGAATGTTAGTATTTGTTTGTTTTTGTGTGTATATGTATGTATCTAAAATTAAAAATTTTTGCTCTGGCAGTTGTTTGCAAATACTCTAATTTTGGGGACGTGATTATCATTCTGTCTTCTGGCAATAAATTGATATATGTTACCTGAGTAGGATTGTCCATGAGATCAGCTGCTCCAGTCATTTTATATATGAGGAAATTGGAGTCCAAAGCTTTAAAATGGTTTTATTTTTTTTTTTTGAGACAGAGTCTTGCTCTCTCACCCAGGCTAGAATACAGTGGTGTGATCTCAGCTCACTGCAGCCTCCACCTCCTGGGTTCAGGCGATTCTCCTGCCTCAGCCTCCTGAGTAGTTGGGATTACAGGTGCCCACCACCGCGCCCAGCTAATTTTTTGTATTTTTAGTAGAGACAGGGTTTCACCCTGTTGGCCAGGCTGGTGTTGAACTCGTGACCTCATGATCCACCTGCCCCAGCCTCCCAAAGTGTAGAGATTACAGGTGTGTGCCACGGGGCCCAGCCTAAAATGATTTTCTTAAAGTCACCCAGGTATAAGGATCAGAACCAGAGTCCAAGTCTCTAGTTCAGGACTCTGCACACATTGTCACATGTTCTGTCCTACCTTTTGGGATGAATAGTTATGCTTGCTTTGTGATTACTCACCTGTCTTTTTGGAGATATATGAGTGTTTTGTACACTATTAATAGAAGGCAGCCTTCATGAAATGCCATCCACAGACCTGTTATTTCTTCTAATAAAGGAAATGATGTAAAATTACCTTAAATAGAAATGGTGTTAATTCTTTTAGAAACATATTCCATAATCCAAACATGAAATATTTGAGATAAAGATGCTACAATAAATAAGTCCTTTTTAAAAAGATAATATTAAACATTTTTAATTTATAGAGATGGGATCTTCCTGTGTTGCCCAGGCTGGTCTTGAACTCCTAGGCTTTTACTTCAGCCTCCCAAAGTGTTGGGATTACAGGCATGAGCCACAACACCCTGCCAAGTTCTTTTTTTTTTCTTTAATGAAATTACTTACTAATACAGAATTTCTTGGACAACTTTTGTTTTCATTTGCTCTAAAAAATGTTGCTTATAGTGCTTTGATCTGAGTTATCCACAAGTAAATGTCATTATGGATAATAATTCAAAAAGAAGCTTGTCAGCTTGTTAATTATTAGGCCTGAGAGTGAAACAAAGTTAGTGTTTTCTTTTTATTTGTTTATTTTAATTTTATTTATTTGTTTAGAGACAGGGTCTTGCTCTGTTGCCCAAGTTGGAGTGCAGTGGTGCTGTCATAACTCATTGCAGTCTCAGGCTTAAGTGATCCTCCCATCTCACCCTTTTGAGTAGATGGGATTAGCATATGCCATCATGCCTGGCGAATTTTTTTATTTTTTTATTTCTTGTGGAGACAGGGTCTTCCTGTGTTCAAGTTGGTCTCAAACTCCTGGCCTCAAGTCTTGGAGTAATCCTAGTCCTCCCAGAGGGCTAAGATTACAGGTGTAAGCTACCATGCCCAGCTGAGCATTTTTTAAAAATACTGGGCTTTGTATATGAGTTGTTACTATTTGATTCTAAGCCTTGTGACTGATATCCCTAAAATTATTTACAAAATTTTAAGTGCGTCAGAGTCATTGAAATGGAGGAAGGAGGACTGTCTTTTATTTTTTTGAGACAGAGTCTCATACTGTGACCCGGGCTGGAGTGCAGTGGCAGGATCTCAGCTCACTGCAACCTTTGCATTCTGGGTTCAAGTGATTCCCCTGCCTAAGCCCTCCCAAGTAGCTGGGATTACAGGTGCCCACCATAACGCCCAGCTAATTGTTTGTGTTTTTAGTTTCGCTATGTTGACCAGGCTGGTCTCAAACGCTTGACCTTGTGATCTGCGCGCATTGGCCTCCCAAAGTGCTGGGATTACAGGCGCGAGCTACCTCGCCTCCTGGCCGGAAGGAACACTATTCTTTGGTATCAAAGATTTTGGGCTTGTTTTAACTAGCTTCCTACTGGTTATGAGCAGGTTATTTAGCTTTTGAAGCTTTTGTTCCTTCTGTCAAATGGAGGTGATAGTTGCTTTGTCTGTTTTAAAAGAGTAGGCTTTTCAAATGTGATAGTTCTTTTTGGAAGCCAGGCACGGTGGCTCATGCCTATAATCCCAGCACTTTGGGAGGCCGAGGTGGGCGGATCATGTGGTTAGGAGATCCAGACCATCCTGGAAAACATGGTGAAACCCTACCTCTACTAAAATACAAAAAAAAAAAAAAAAAAGCTGGATGTGGTGGCATGCTCCTGTAGTCCCAGCTACTCAGGAGGCTGGGGCAGAGGAATTGCTTGAACCCGGGAGGTGGAGATTGCAGTGAGCTGAGATCGCTCCACTGCACTTCTGCCTGGTGACAAAGTGAGATTCCATCTCAAAAAAAAAAAAAAAAAAGAACCTTTTTAGAAACATTATTTTGGAAATTTTTAGTGTGTGAGTTTATTTTAAATATGTTAACTGCATTTGACATGGACAGTAGATCTTAATTGTGATACATTATTCAGTATTATTAATCAAAAATCAAATCTCTTTTGTAATTTGCTGTACCAGACCTGTTGTGTTAATCTGATCAATGGCAAGTGAATCATAAGGTTGACCTGAAAGGAAAAGAGATTTTTAGGGGACATAGAATCATACTGGATAAGAATATTCCTGTAGTTCATTTTCAGGAAATCTGAACAGGAATCTCGTGTGAGGAATCACATGTGAATTATAGAAGAGAGTCTGTTGTAAGACTTTTTTTAAATTAAGGTCTGCATCTGTGCTTCAAGTAAGAGCACAGAGGTAGTAAATGAGTCCTGAACACTCAATACAAGTAGGATAAAATTTTTCTTAAACAGAACTGTTGGCTGAACAGTGTGGAGTCTAATGCTGTGACTCTTAACAGTTCAGTGTGTTCCAGAAGTTCATCGGTACCCCTCAGTATCAACTGAGGTTAGTCAAGCACAAACTTTAGTTATAGAAACCAAATATGAGAAGAATTTTTTGACCCATCTCTTCGTGGTATGCAGGTGCTTGGTAGCTGTTTTCCGGTTCTGGATATGTGCCTGTTGTATATATACTTTCAGCAATTCAAGATGTTCCTTTTCGTATTTGAGACAAGCACTCTTGCACAAAGATTACATAGCTGTGGGCTGAATGAAGATGCTGCCAGTGCTGTACTTCCACACAGGTTCTTTTCATGTAATGACTTCTGTCTCCTATCAGAAGGGATGCCTTATCCATTTCAAGCTTCTCTTAATAAGTAGTCTTAGAATTGCCTTTGTGTACTGTAGCCAACACCCCAACTCATATATTTTTGTAATCTTTGTGATGCAGAATAAATTCTGAATCCTTCCACCTCCAAATTAAATATGCAATTACTGAGAATAATGAAACACCATGTATTCACTGTGGACGTATGTCATATTTTGTCACTTTGTTGCATTGTTGTTCCCTCTCTAAAGCTCATGTTAAACTCATGTTTTTTATTTTCTCCTCAGATGATACCTTTAGCACTTCACATAACAGTAGAGGAATGTCTTCTTACAGTACTTCCAACAAATACTTTCCTGTCTCTTAACAGATGTGAACCATAATGCTGTTCTTTAGAAAGGAAAGGATGAAGTGCACGGCAGTGTTTTCTATATAAAGCTAATGAGTCATAAGGAGAAATATAGGTTATTTCCAGCTTATTAATTGTCTTAGTACATTTTTCCTAAGAATTCTATTTATTTTGCCTCTGTGTTTATATGCACCAATATTGATAACCTTACAATGTGTTACAAATAAGGATATTTGTATTATCTTTGCTAAATATTTTAAGTTTTTGCTTTGGGAATTGAAAAAAAATCTTTTGTGCACCTATTGTTTGTGACATGTATACTAATAAATCATATTTCACACAAAGATTAAATTGGTAACATTTTTCTTTCCTAGTTTTCTGAAGTGAGCAGTTATGTTCTGTGTTGGTGATTGAAAATATGCTGTTTAGGCTGGGCGCTTGGCTCATGCCTGTAATCCCAGCACTTTGGGAGCCCGAGGTGCGTGGATCCCCTAGGTGCGTGGATCCCCTAGGTCTGGAGTTTGAGACTGGCCTGGCCAACATGGTGAAACGCTGTCTCTACTAAAAATACGAAAATTAGCCAGGTGTGGTGGTGCATGTCTGTAATCCCAGCTACTTGGGAGGCTGAGGCATGAGAATTGCTTGAACCTGGGAGGCGGAGGTTGCAGTGAGCCAAGATCACACGATTTTACTCCATCCTGGGCAACAGAGTGAGATTCCATCTCAGAAAAAAAAAAAAAAAAAAAGAAAAGAAAGAAAATATGCTGTTTAAGATCATCCAAATTCAGTTTCTAAGAAATGAAAAGTTTTCCCAGTTAAGCTGCTTCATTCTCATTCACCTTAACACATTTTGCCATCTCTGTAACATGTTGAACATGTTTAAAGAACAGAGAGGGAGAATAGGAAGTTAAATGGATAAAGTTAGGTACCTTAAGGTAGTAATACATTCTGCTTCACAGAATGGGAATGTTTCTGAAAAGTTGACTATAGTATTGAAGAACACTTAAGTGTAGTATATTAGCAGAACTGAGCTACTTTTAGTCTTTTCTACATATAAAGCAAGATTTCTGTGTTTCAAATCATGTATATTTCTTTAAATTTAATTATTGCTGAGTGTACTGTGTTTCATATATTGTAAAAAAAGATCTGTGGTCTTAACTCAGAATGGGGTAGTCCTCCCCACCTTCCCATTCTTATTCCCTCTTTAAGGCTAAATGAAAGGTGGGGGAGTGAATTTAAGAAAAGATCTCAACTGGAGAATAGGTGGGTCACGTATCTCAACTGATATTAAATAATTTCTTAACTCCTGCGTTCAAGATTATGAGAGAACAGTAAATGTTTGCTATCAGTTTATTAATTCTTTTGTTTTTTCATGTACAGTTTTAGGCATTTGTAACTTCAGCGTGAATGAACTACTTTTTAGTTCTTTCAGGCCTACTTTTAGATAACTGCTGTGGGGACAGTCCTCTACGCTTCAGAACTTAAAGTAGTTTTAAATAGAGATAGGCAGAACTAGGGGTCAGCCTATGCCTGTGCTAAATTTGATATGGCATTTCTAGGAGGGGAAGGGGGTAGGGGCAGTGCACACATTGTCTGTGTTGCTAGTCCATGCCAGATTTTGAGAAATTGGGGCTAATCTCTCTCTTAAATGGTCAAGATCTAATTCCCTGAAGTGCTGTTTTAGATAATGTAGTATCTGTCCAAAATTGCCCTATTACAATAGTATTTATATTCTCCCTCCCGCCCCCGAGATGGAGTCTCACACTATTGCACAGGCTGGAGTGCAGTAGTGCAATCTCGGCTCACTGCAGCCTCTGCCTCCCGGATTCAAGCAATTCTGCCTCAGCCTTTCTAGTAGCTGGGACTATAGGCGTGTAGCATTATGCCCAGCTGATTTTTGTATTTTTAGTAGATACAGGGTTCCACTATGTTGTCCAGGCTGGTTTCTGTGGGTAACCCCCCCCCCCCATATAGGTACCGAGGAAGGAGAGCTAAGTAGAATCCTGGCACAATTAGTGCCTGAAGAATATCTCAGTTTATTGTGTTACTACTCAGTTATTTCCCTTTATATAATCCTCTATATATAATCATATTAGTTCATAGAATGAGTGCGTAAAGAATATCTTACCACTCAGTTATTTCCATACATACATATATATATATAAAACTATATCTTAGTTCATAATCAGAGGAATGCCTAGAGTAGACACGGTACAGAGCATGAATTAAGGAATAAGCAGCTTATAATCAGAGGAATGTCTGGAGCAGACACAGTGCAGAGGATGATTTAAGGGAAGAACAGTTATACCAGGACAAGAATCCATGGCCCAGGTGGCAGCATTCAGTATCGTAAAGATATCCGCTGTATGACAGGCTTGGGGCAAGAGCCACTCCTCCTGATAAAGGAGTTGTAGGACCTTGCTCCAGTTCTTGTGGAAGGCTGCCCTCAGACCGGCTATCCCTTGAGCATCCGAGGGCTCAAAACCCCTCTGAATAATCACACCTTGGTGACTGAACTTTATCAGCTCTTGTTACTGTGCTAGCTCAAAAAGCATCCTCCTATAGAATTCATTGGAAGCTGCCAGTAGGTGGCGGTAGACCCTCACAGCTCTGTCACTGCTGTGTGACTTAAGCTCCTCCTATAGATCTTGTTAGGAGTAGCATGCCCATAGATAGAGGTATTGCACACTGCACCCTCTTCACTGTGCACGGCCCACCTCCTTGCCTCGATGACCTCATGGGGGTGGACCCCTTGCTGCGCACTGTCCACCTCCTAGCCTAGGTGACCTAATGAGGGTGGACCCCTTCTTTTATTGCTCACTACCCTATCACTATCCTTGAAGATGACTTCACTCACTACCCTGCCCCCTAATCTATATCCAATAAATACAGACACTTCTGGACGTTCAGGGCCTCGCCTGTCTCCGCTTATAGGTGGCGTGGCCCCCCTGAGCCCAGCTGTGTTTTCCTTGTACTTCTGTGTCCTGTCTCTTTATTTCTCATATTCTGCGCCTCAGCACAGCATAAGGGACACCCCAGAACTCTGTGGGGCCCTTAGCCCTATGGGTTTCGAATTCCTAAACTCAGGTGATTTGCCTTCCTGGGCCTCTGAAAGTACTGGGATTACACGTGTGAGCCACCACACCAAGCCTATTACATTCTTTAAATATATGTATATATATTTTTTGGTAGAGATGAAGTTTCACTATATTACCATATCTTGGCTCCTGGGCTCAAGTGATCCTCCTGCCTTGGCCTCCCAAAGTGCTGGGATTATAGGCATGATCCACTGCGTCCAGCCTGTATTATATTTTTATTCTGATATCTTTTCTAAATGAAGTAGGGAGGTTTATATTAGAGTATCTTCCAAGGTAATTATCAGCTTGGACATTATATGTTAATATGTCTTTTGTTTTTAAAAAAGTATATATATTTTAATTATAAAATATTTTAAACATCCAGAAAACAACATAGCAAATGCCCATTTATCCACCATCCATAAATATAAATTATGTCCATTTGAGTTCTATATCATTCCGTTCCTAATGTTTGAATTATCCCTTGGGGGAAAGGATGCAGTGTTACATATTCACTTTTAACAACCCCAACAGTAAGTCCTGTTACCCTTCTCTACCGAGAGTAACAACCATCTTGAGATTCTTAAGTATGTTTCATGTCCTTGTTTTATACTTTTACTGTATATCTGTACATGTATCTATAAGCGATGTGTGGTGTTGGTTTTTTTATTAAATGTTTACAGATATGTATAGCACTTTCATTAGCTTGATTTTTTTTTTTAAAACTCTGTATCAAGTTTTAGAGATATGTATGTTGATGCATGTAGACGTAGTTTATTCAGTTTCACTGCTGTATGGCACTTCATTATATGCATATATGTTTCCAACTATTGATGGATATTTTGAGGTTTTTATTTTTGCTATTATAATGTTGCAGTGATAATTTTTACACTTGTCTATGTGCAGGTGTTTGTCTTGGGAAAGAAAACGAAGTGAAATTGCTGATCACTAGGTACTGACAAATTCTTTTCTTAAATGGATACTCCAGTGTATACTTTATCAGCCTTATATGGGCATTTCTTTTTTTAGCATCCTCACCCGTACTTGAAATTGTCAGATTTTAAAGTATTTGCTAATTTGAGGCATGTGAAATGCTATCTCATTTTAATTTTGAGTTGTTTATTCTGAATAGTGGGTAAAAGGATAGGAATTTTATTGTTTTCTTTATGGTTTAAATGTCTCAAAAATGGGACAGCCGCGGGGCAGGGAGGAGGGACGATGGGGAAGGTAACACTGGAGAAATGCCTGATGTAGGTGATGGTGGCGGGTGGATGGAGACAACAAACCACCACGACATGTATGTACCTATGTAACAATCCTGCAGGATGCAGGAGGTACAAATGTACCCCAGAGCCCAAAGTACAATTAAAAAATTAATAAATAAATGTTTTTAAAGGAAAGACACATTCTCATACAACATCTATGTTGAAAAGGACCATGAAGATATCTCATCCAACCTTCTTAGTTTACAATGCAGCCAAGGAAAGTTAACCAGAATAAGAATAAAATGTAAAATCCTGCCCATTGTGGTATTCTCTTGTATGAGTCTTAATTTTTGAAGTAAAAATCATGTCTTTTTCTTTGATTTGTGCTTTTTATTTTAAGAAATCCTCTATGTTGTGTGCTAATAGTCGAGGATTTTTTTTGTTACTCTTTGTTATTTGTATTTAGGTCCATCTGAAGGGAGTTAGGATTTTCTTTTTTTTAAATATGAAAAGCTAGTTGTTCCAGCATTAAGGATTGAATTATAAAAATTTTTTTATTTAGGTTAAATATACATACGTAATTTACCATCTTTATCATTTTCAAGTGTACAGTTTAGCAGTAATAAATACATTTATATTCTTCCGCCTTTGTCCTCTCACTCCCCATTTCCGGCTGCTAGTAACCACCAGTCTACTCTCTCTTCTTGAGATCTACTTTTTTTGGCCTTTGTATGAGTGAGAACATGTGATATTTGTCTACGTTTGGCTTATTTCAGTAACATAATGGCTTCCCGTTCCATCCATGTTGCTGTAAATTACAGGATTTTATTTTTTTAATAGCTGAGTAGTATTCCATTGTGTATATAAATGACATTTTAAAATCTATTCATCTTAATTATTGAATTCTCCCTACTCTCCTCCACCTTGTTTTTTTGTTTGTTTGTTTTCAGGAGACAGGGTCTCCCTTTGTCACCCAGGCTGGAGTGCAGTGCCATGATCATAAGTCACTGCAGCCTTGAACCTCCTGGGCTCAAGCAATCGTCTTGCCTCAGCCTCCCAAGTAGCTTGGGACTGCAGGCAGGCACCTCCAGGCCCTGCTAAGTTTTGTGGGAGTGTTGTTATTGTTTTTTGTTTTGTTGTTGTTGTTGCTGTTTTTTGGTAGAGATGGGTCTTGCTATGTTGCCCACTGTGGTTTGTTAGTTTTAATAGTTTCTAATTTCTTTGTATTATTGTGAACAAATAACAGTTATTTAAAATAGAACAGTCCTTTCTATTTAAAATGTTTCTTTGGTAGGATTCTGTCTACTTTCTCAGCCTTACCTTCCTGTACATTCCCTTTCATCAGTACCATCTTACCATACAGGCTGCCTTTAGTTTCTGGAGTTACCCATCTTCCTTTTGTCTTTTAGGGCTCAACCTAAATATTACTCAGGGAAGCCTTCCTTGAGAGTCTTTTTAAACTCATCGGTTTGGGGCTTCTTTATATTATACTGTTACTGAATTCTGAATCGTATTTATCTAAACTTAAAATTGATAATTTATTAATTTTATAAACCATTCTGTATTTGATGGTTCTGTGAGAACAATAAATGTTTATCATCTGTCACTCTTTTCATGCACACATTCTTTTTTCTGCCCACGTTCATAAGTGCTGAATGAATAAGCGTTCATATACATATTGATAAGGATTCGTTCTTTTTTTCCCCCATTAGAAATGTTTCTATGGTTGGTGATAACTGCTCAAAAGAAAATGTATGGTAGAGGTGGGAGGATCACTTGAAGCCATGAATTGGAGACCAGCCTGGGCAACAAAGTGGGACCTCATCCCTATGAAAAATAAAAATAGCCCGGCTTGAGAGGCTAAGGTGGGAGGATTGCTCAAACCCTGGAGTTCCAGGCTGCAATGAGCTATTATCATGCCACTGCATTCCAGCCTTGGTGACAAGAGTGAGACCCTATCCCTTTTAAAAAAAAAAAAAAAAGAAAGAAAGAAAATGTATAACTAGGCTACACTGAAGTATTTTGTAAGACATTAATAGAAGACTAAATGTTCCCATATGATTATTTATGTTAAGTACATATGGTTATTAGAACAGTTTTCTATCATTTATCAAGTGTGGTCTAGTTCACTTAGAATTAGATGGGCTAGATTTTTTGAAAAGCATTTTGAAGTTAAATTAGAAGTTTTTTGTTACTAAATCAGATTTTGTTTTCTGAATTTAAGTGCTACATTTATTTGATAGGCAGATAAATGTAACAGATTAAACTTGAAAATATGTGGTTATGATTCCTTCAAGGAAAAACATACCTACCTTTAGTTCTTTTAGTATATTGTATTATAAGTCTTTTGTGTGTGCATATATAGCAGACATAAATTGGCATAATTGTATGTTTAATTTTAGGTTAGACACTATAAAAGTTTGAACTCAATTATAGTGTAAAAATAACCCAGAGGAAAATTTCAGAATAATAAATCATCAGGACTATATGGTACAGATGCGTCTGTTTTCAGATTGTAGAATTGTTGACCAGAATGAATGCTTTATGATTAAAAGTCAGGAAATTAAAGTAATTCTGATGATTTGGTATTTCTAAAGATTTTCATAGATGTCAGTTGAGAACTACTCTCAGATGAGATTCTTCCATTGCTGGTAAGTCATGTAATAAAACACTTAAGTAAATGTATTTTAATGGGGAATAACATTTTAATATTGGCACATCATTAGTCTGCTTTCTACAGTTAGTAGGTAAATTAGAAATAAGCATACCTTATTTTCATAAAGTGTTCAAAGAACCCAAGAGAGCCAAGGTGCACATTAGAAGGAGATTACAGTACTCTTCCAATTCACAGTGGATGTGTTGTCATACCGGAATTCTATATGTGTGACTGTATAGCCTAGATTTACCAGCATGGGCTCAGTTTTAAATATTAGGTTAGTCCCATAAATCATGAAAAGTTCTTGGAAATTCTAACATTTTTACATCTCCAGAAGAGAGCCTCTTGACTTTGTATTTAGTCACCCCATCATCCTTCAAATATTGGTGTATAGAATCTATTTTCGAGGATGAGAAAATAAAAAGGTATTTTTAAAGTATAAGAAGAAATGAAAGGTTTCTCTTCCCTTCATAACGAATTCTAAAACTTAACAGTTGTTAAATGTGTTTAAATGTAGGGGGAAAATTGCCTAGAAGAAAATTACCAATCAAATATAAAATGTAAGATAGCTGTAAAGGTACTGATATACATACAGATTTTTTCCTTTTGGGTGAGGGTGGTGCTCATAACAGACATATTCTCTAACTTTCAAAATTATTAATAGCTTTACTGAGATAATCACATACTATAAAATTCACACATTTAAAGTTTTTAGTATATTCATAGTTGTGTAGCCATCACCACTGTCTAATTTTAAAACATTTTCATTATCCACAAAAGAAATTCTAACCTGTTAGCAGCCATTCCTCATTCTTCCCTTCCCTCTGGCAACCACTAACCTGCTTTGTCTCTATGAATTTATTTATTCTGGACATTTTATGTAAATGGGAATCATACAGTGTGTGTCCCGCTGCGTGCAGGTTCTTTTACTTAGCGTGGTATTTTCAAGGTATGTGCATGTTGTGACATGAATACCGTTGTAAAAAAACATTTATATACTAGCTTTTATGTGAACATATATATTCAGTTCTCTTGGGTATATATATCTAGAAATGAAACTGCTGGGTACCTAGGGTAACTCTGTTTAACATGTTGAGGAATTGCCAAACTCTTTTCCAAAGTGGCTGCACTAATTTTGCAAATTGCACCAGTAGCATATGAGGGTTCTGATTTCTCTATTTCTCTTTAACACACCTGTCCTTTTTATTTTAGCCATTCTTTTATGTGTGAAGGATTTTTGTGGCTTTGGTGTCCATTTCCTTGACAACTTACGGTGATTAACATCATTTCATACACTGATTGGCCATCTTTGGAGAAATATTTAAGTCTTTTGTCATTTAAAATTCTTTTTATTGTTGGCTTGTAAAGAGTTTTTGCAATACATTCTGTGTACAAGGCTTTTATCAGATAGATGATTTTCAAATATTTTCCCCTGTTTTATGGCTTGTCTTTTCATTTTCCTTTGAAGCACAGTTTTTAATTTTGGTGAAGTCCATTTTTTTTTCTTTTGTTGCTTTTTCTTTTGTCGGTGGTATCTAAGAAACCATTGCCTAATCCAAGATCTTAAAGATTTATACTTATGTTCTTGTCTGAGTTTTAGTCCACTGAGATGTACATCTGTTTTTTGTTTTTTTTTTTTTTTGGTAACACTTTCTTGATTACTGTAGCTTTGTAGTAAGTCTTCAAATCAGAAAGTGCAAATATTCTAACTTACTTTTTCAAGATTGTTTTGGGTTTCTCAAATTTCCATAGAATTAAAGTGTTAGCTTGCAAAAAATGCAGCTGGGATTTTGATAGGATTTGTGTTGAATCTGTAGATCTATTTGGGAAGTATTGCTATCTTAATACTGTCTTCTTATTCATGAGCATGGGATGTCTTTCCATTTATTAAAGTGTTCTTTAATTTCTTTCATGTTTTGTAGTTCTCAGTATACAGGTCTTGTACTTCTTTTATTACTTTAAAAAAATTATTTCCAAGAATTTTATTTTTTGATGGTATTGCAAATTGAATTTTTTTTTTTGAATAAAAAGAATGAAAGAGAGAAAGAAAGAGGAAGAGATTTTAGAAAAAGAGAGAAAAGGAGAAAGGAATAGCAAAAGAAAGAAAAAAAGAAAAAGAAAGAGGAAGAGATTTTAGAAAAAGAGAAAAGGAGAAAGAAAGAGCAAAAGAAAGAAAAAATAAGAATGAAAGAGAGAAAGAAAGAGGAAGAGAAAGAGGGAGAGAGAATGGGATTCTTGTTTTATTGCCCAGGCTAGAATACAGTCTAAAAATGGGTATTAAAAACCTCTTTTATGCCAATAATTGTGTTTAACAATGGAGACAGGAAGGAATAGGGGATGAAAATAACAAATAAGCA